>JAOXYF010000007.1:8611694-8623608 GCA_028565775.1 Sternarchorhynchus goeldii | reverse complement strand
ACACACACACACACACACACACACACTCACTCACACACACACACACACACACACACACACACACACACACACACACAGATCCACTTCAATGCATGACAAGTTTAAAAAGCAGGACAGGATCATGCTGCTTCTTTGTTTAGTAACAGAAATGTTTCAATTCTTTTGTGGGCTCCTGCTCAGTGTGGGTCCAACACTAATGGTCACACAGACCTGTACTCACTTACATAGCACTTGGGCATCAAAAGAGTTTTGTGTGAAGAAGGACAACCTGGTGAGAAGTCATTTCATTCACATTTGTGGTCAGCAGGACATAGCCAGTGATATTCACCACTGCCCCAGGTGAAAATGCCCAGAGAGCCGCTTACAATCAGATCTGCAGTGAAGAGTTGGGGCTCTGTCAATGCTATCTTACACACAGTAATGTTCAAACATTTTGAAAGGACAAAAAGACATTTTATCCAAATACGCATATGATCAATACGTAGATGATTAACAGTTTTGTATCTAAATGTCAGAATTACTGTGTTATGCATTTGGACAGCATAAAAGCTGGTGCCGTGCAGTAGAGACAACAGTTTTGATTTCAGCTGCATGGCTATAAATCAGTGATAGATACTTCTTCTTACCTCTCTTACTAGCTTAGTAGTGTCCACACTAGAAATGACAAGCTTCTGATTAACTCTGAGTGTTGAAGTAAGGAAAATTGGCTAGCTTCCTTGACCTTCTCTATCAAATGTATGTTGAATACCTTTAAATGTTTTCTTTCTCTTTCTGTTTCTGCTGTGTTTCTACTTTGCTAATCCTGTAATTGGACGTCATCAGAAGCCAAGGTTTCAGCTTTCACAGCTGTGCTGATGACATTCAGTTATTCATAAGCATTAATTTCACCACTGGGTCTCCCAGGATATTTTTTTATCTCAACCAAGAAGGAATAGTAACTTTCTTAGTTTCTGAACACCACCTAAGTCTGTCCAAATTTTCTTTTAAAATACACAGAATGATTGCTAATTATTAGAATGGTGTCATACTCAAAAATTTGTTTCCAGATAAACTTTTTCCAGGTCTCTAACCAAAACATGTTTTTTTTTGTTTGTTTTTTTAACTAGCTAGCATCTCAAGCCTTCACTCAAACATTTTAAAATTACTGATGCAAAAACCCTTATTAGCTCCCAAATTGTCCAGTGTCATTCCATGCTCATTGGTATTCTTGACAAAATGCAGATACTAGGGTTCTCACACACAATAAAAAAAAATAAATCTGCATATTGCCCCTCTTCCTTATCAGCTACACTGGTTACTAGTCTATTCTTGCATGACATTCAGACTTCTTCTCCATACTACTTCTGAAACCCCCACTTATCTCACCCACACGTATCTCACAGAGCTCTGGCTTTATAACAGCTCCCCTTGTACCCTCAGGACCCCTGGCAGCAGACTCACTACTGGCAGGATTGTACTCCAGACTCTATTCAGTGGCTGGCAGGTTGTTCAGTGCTTGAGCCCCCAGACTGTGTAGTTCACCTCCCCAGTCCTTCTGTGATTGCTCCTCTGCATTTTTGCAAAACTCAGCTGAGGATTTTCTCTTTCTTCTTTATTCAGCACTACTCCCTCTGCCACTGTTGCATAGGCTTTTAATCTCTTTGATCAACTGTAAAGTAACCCAGGGTTTTAATAAATGCATGTGCATTAATAAAATATAATAATAAAGTTAAATTCAGATTTTTGCTGTTCACCTTAACAGAAATGGGCATGAAAATAGTAAAATAAAAGCTTAAACTCAAAAGAACAGGGCCCCATTTCCCAAAATCTTAGTGTTCAGATCATTTTAAATGATAGACAGTGTAATGCTCGTTGTACTATTTAAAGATGGTCTTTGCTTCATCAAGCTTTTGAGGAACCCAGATCACTTTAAGTGCTGCAAAGCTTTAATGTTTCTGGTGTTTTTTTCAAATAGCAAATTTCCATCCATCTAAATTTAAAAACAGCAGCTATTACCAGTGCCAAAAGTTAACAAAATAAAAGTAGTCAAAAGATTTAATATTATGAACCTAAATGTAATACAATCATTTTCATTACAATGTAACACAACATCACTTTGTGAAAATTTGTGCCACTGTTGGGTGAACAAGAAATATTTCATCTGAGGTGTTCACTTTCACATTTACATTTGTTTTTTTGTTGTATATTTCATTTATGTTTTATTAATGGTAACCCTCGTTTTAATTTATACTATTGAACTAGCTAAAACAATAGAACAATTGCTTTTTGCTGAAGGAGGCTTAAATGAGTAAGAATCAAATCTCCCTCTACTAGAGTCTTCAAACTTAAACAAGTATCATTGTATACACAGAACATCATTTCAGCATTGCCACTGTAAAATGAAAACACTGAAAATGTAGATACATTGTACCTCCTGTGTTTTGTCTCAGCAACTACACGGCTCTGGTTGGCGTGTGGATCTACGGATTTTTCGTCATGGTGCTGCTGGCACTGGACTTCCTTTACTACTCAGCCATGAACTACGAGGTGTGCCGGGTGTATCTGGAGAAGTGGGGGCTGGGAGGCCGTTGGCTGAAACAAGCTCGCAGCCAGTGGCACAGGGCAGAGCTGGAGGAGAACCAGGAACAGCCTCCTCAGCCTGGAGCTCCAGCAGGACTGCCGTACTGCCCACAGCAGCACTGTCATAACCAGCCCAGACACAGCCTGAAGGCAGAGACCCAGAGTCCAACACACGCTGCATACAACACATCGGTTGCCTGGTGAGTGGAAGCATGCATGACTTTTGCTGAGCATTAACGTTTAGTGAAGGTCCTTGGTTGTGTCTCTTCTTGTATTTTCTTTCTTTTTATGTTTTATTGATTTGTCTTCCCCTTTTTTATTTCACTCACTCACTCACACACAAGGAACAAAAATTCAGTAGCATTATACAAAATCTTACAGTAAGGATCCGACCCATCATTTTTGATGGTTCTGTTTTCAGTACAATGTACTGTATGCATAGATTACTTGAACTGTTGGAGGGTGAGTTGTTTATGTTTTCCTTTTTCATGTTAAATCTGACATATATGGATTACAAAATAGAAATAAAACAAATGTCCCCAGATCATAAAATGTATTGAATAGAAAAAAAAATCCACTGGGTTGTCAATCAAAGTATGGTCCGTCTCACGAAATTCCAGAGCTCAGAGCTGGGTTATTTTTGTTCAGTGCCTGAATGTGATTTATTCTATACGACACAAGAATGGTTTTCTCTAAATCTCAGTGAAAAGATATTAATGAAGCAAAAGGACTTAGGGCTGTGATAGTTGCCCAGGTCACCTCGGAGCACTCAGAACCTGCTCTGGTGGAACTCTGTGATAAATCAATGTGAGGAAGGATTTAACAAACAGCCCTATGAGCTGAACACATTCATATTCAGAGCTTAAGACAGAAAACATACACATAAGTGCCGTACTTACACCCTTGACAAGATAGCCTTGGAAAGAGACAGATGATCTAAGAGTCTTGTATTGCCAGTGAATACTCATCTAATTAAGCAAACCCCTCATTAAACACACCTCTATAACCTTAGATAATGGCATTGTAAAGTCATGGATCAGAGTTCTGGAGCTTCATTCTTATTGTCATTGTAACCTTTCAGATTATGGCCTAGAGAACAGGAACAAGATTTTTCTGTTTTTATTTTTTTAATGTGTTTGTTATTTTTTTTTAGCTAGAAACCACTAAATGTGAGCATTTTAGGTTGTTAATTTTGTCAAGATCCTCCAGCTGCCTTTACTCAACACAACACTTTTCTAAAATCTCATCATTTGCTTATCGTTTATAGAAGCTTAGTTCAAATAAATTGTATTTATAAAAGTGTTCTGACAACCAAAAGAATGTTTCTATCGCCAAGTGAAATATAGCAAAAACATGCCACAATGTATGTTATCTAAAATATATATTATTTTAAAATATATATTATTATTTAATACATAAGGATTGATTGACCAAATTACCCTCAATGCCACGGTGTGCTTAAAAAGTCATCTTCATCTCAGACCCTTTTTTTGGTTGAGGTAATCAGGCCAGAAGCCTCTGAACATTGACCAGTTTGTTCATATAACCAAAGAGCACAGTGTAAGGCTGTTTTGAAGCTGTCTGTATTTCAAGCTCTGCCAAACCCAGTTGGGACAACAGCAAAATATCTTGCCCAGAAAATGTTTCCAAGCAGATAGTCATTCTTTCAATCAGTTCCAGTGGAGAAATCAGTGAGAATATTGCATTATCAGTGCCAGTCTCCAGAGCTTTAGTTCTGGTTTCTTGTGCATATTTGTGCATTGACTTGTCATCACTGTGAACAATAAAGGCACATTGGGTAATAATAGCAGCACAGACCTGTAACCAGAAGTGACTATTTTTTTTCTCTTCATTTTTTCTCTCTGTGTTTTTCTCCACATTAAATATATACAACACAAGGACACATATTGCAGTTGTCGTAGCCTAGGTCTTTTGGATTTTGGATTAGCTGTTTAATCAAATTTTTGGGATGACATTGCATTTTAAATGTTTAAAAGTAAAGGTTTACAAACTAATAACATAGTTGACACATAAAAAAAAAATGTATTTAAAATGTTGAAGATTATTAGTACAAAACTGTTTTGCTTTCAACCCCTTGCACCCCTTGTCATGGACCCCTTGGGTTAATGTACCCCAGTTTTAAACTTCTAATCCTCTGAGAGGATTATAGAGACTTTAGAGTTGCATCAAATTATAATGATCTACCTTGTTGTGTAAATAAATTTTTGTTATTTTTATCTTCAAGACCCATTTTAATTCACATCCATTGTCATGGATACAATGTAATTGTAAACAGCCCATTCATGATTTGACACATCATAAGGGTAAGGCTTGTAGATGAAGGACCCTAGTACAGCCTGCTCACAATGAAATCGTGTTTATGTACAGTACTAGCCAAACTTTTTTTTTTTTTTTTTTTTTTAAAAGATGCTTTTTATACTATAATGCAAACTCGGAAATGTAAGCACAGAGTAGAGATGACTGATGTGATGGGACTCCTGTTGTAGGTGCTCTTTCTTCTCTCCATTAGTCTGGTAGAAGAATCATTATATGAGCCCATTTTTGGCAATGTTTATCAAAGAGGGGCTTTTTAAAGAGTAACATTTAGAGAATTTGGACTAATCATTTTATTTTATTTTTGTTTACAAATACACACATTTCATGGTGCACAGAGATCTTTGATCTTTGTCACTGTCCTTTACAGACACAAACAGTACGTTGTCACAAAGCTTTGAATCAAACTGGCTTGCTGCAGTCATCAAAGAAAGCCAAACTCTTTCCTCAGGGAGCATTATGGGAATAAACAGACCCAGCCCCCATTCTAAAGAAAACATCTGCTGGAAGGGTCATGTGACACCAGGACATTGATTGAAATGTAACCTAATGGCCCCTATTATTGCTTATATGGGAACAGGAAGTAGATTATGGAATGTCATCATAACGCAGGAGTGCCTGGTGCCATTTTTCTTTTCCTGTTATGGGTATGTCCTGGGAAAACACCAAGAATAGCTTTACATGGCACGCTGCTGTTGCATTGTGTAATTGGGAGAACAAGAGAAGAGGCAGTCCCTCGGAAAGCTGACAGGAAGCAGCATTATTCTGCTCTTGGTTAGTTGCTTGTGTGCCCCCTCAATATGTGGCCCAGTCAGAAATAACATGCATGAGAACTGAGAGCGCAAACAGAGGATGGGCTTATTTATTACACAGCTTGTTTTGTCTCTTTCCTATCAGCACAAAGTAACTGTGCCCATCCTGTGTTCCAATATATATGTTGAATACTTTTGAAACCCAATGATGTCTGTGTCTTGGTGAGCAAATTTTTTTTTCAGATGCTGACAACTCTAAACTTTTTCTCTTAACTGACAACCTGGTCAGTTAAACAGACACACTTGCAGGACCTTTACTTTACAGTTTTATGTTGATCCGTCTGCTCTGCTACAGGGTTCTCTAACATACAACCCTAAAGTGTCCTGCACCACTTCAACAACCTGCAACATCACACATGGAAACAGTGGTGTCTAAATTTAGTCCTGTCCCTCACTTGCTGCCTATCACTCTGGGCCAGAACTACCATTGTTGAATTTTGGTCTACAATCCGTTCTTTCATATGCTAATAAACATCATTGTAATGGGGAGGTGCTAAGTCAGAAATCTTTCTTGGAGAAAATTGACTGGCCCTGTCTGGATGGAAATGGGCTGGACTGAGCACGTGCTTGTATATTATACTCCAGAGAGATGACCTGGATTCAACATTAGGGTTGCTAAAGTAATGCTATTGGCAATGTCTAAAAGAGTCTACATGAATCTGCATGCCTAAAGAGAAAGCTTTCATTCTCTCTGTCTGTTTCAGTCTACATTTCTTTTTTCACCCACACACAAAGAGAGGGCTGTGAAAATCAAAATTCTTTGTTGTTGAAAGTAATGGTTCAAAAAATGAATTCGTTGACACTAGGAGGGCAATCAGTAATAATTTCTGTTCACAGAAGTAAACAGAACAAACTGAAGGAGTTGAACACCTGATTTGGTGGTGACAAAAATAAGCACTTTGCACATATTGCATGTGGTGCTTTGTAAATGTGAAAGGCAAAGAAGCCTGTGTTGGAAATAGTTCCACACGTTGGCAGTGCCCATGCAGACAGCAGTCCCTTCAGGGCAGGTCCTACAGCCCAGCTGAGGCAAAAGAGCCAAATAGGTTGGCTTGACTTACAAAAATCCCAGAGCCCTGTGAGACACAAAGAGAGGGCTAAGGAAAGTGGATATAATTGAGCTGAAGAAGAAGATGCAGTCAGAACTGTAGACATTCTGCCACCCTAGCTAAAAATACACCACAAATGAAATTGACAGAGAAAAAGCACTAAGTATGCTCCTACTGGACACAATTATTCCCATTTACAGTTCAGAATGCAGGAGAACAAGAAATGATTTAATTCATGATGATGGTGATGTGAGGTTTTGATGTTGTGACTAATATAGTAAAGGTCAAAAACCCATCATAGAATGAACTGAACCAATCATGATGGAGTAAGGATAGAAAATTAAGGTTAAAGCTTTAGCGAATTATGGCAATTGGCTCAAAGGCTTTTCACTTTAAGAGGGTTAGGTGAAAAATTAAAACACAAGTTTTTTTAGTTGCCCTGGTGTTAAATACTGTGAAAAACACTTTGAACTTTTGGACAGTTTGTGCTGCTTCAGACATCCACTCCGCTACTTTCTACTCCTCATTAGAGGCTGGACCATATGTTCAGACAGGTCACGGAAGCTAAAATAATGAGCTTTTTTTACATTTTTTATTGTGCATATACAGATATGGTAATGTGTAAATATTTTGGTTTCTAAACTGGAGAAAAAAGTTCAGTGGTTTATGCGAGGTATTACAAATTTGCAAAGGATGTTCACCATTTGTTAATTTCTGCAACATTGTGCATTCAGATCACCTAGCTTGTTTCCTGCTTTCTGTGTCATAATCCTTGCTGGTAACACTGTATTAGGCCCAAACAACTTTGAGCATCTTTTAGCCCATCAGAAACCATACACAACTCACACTGATCATCCAGAGTGTTACTGACTTGTTCCCCACCACATCTAAGGGTTCATCCTTCACAGGAGTAACGTCAGGCCAGTGAGGCCAAGCTACTAGTGTCACAAAGAGCTATTTTAGTTACAGAAATATTGGAGGTTATAATGAGCCTTTTGTTGCATGTTTATAACAGTCTCGCATTCTGTTCTCATCGATATTGCTTAGGATGCAATGATCGATAAACAGGTGAACAAAAATACTGACATTCAGGCTGTTGAATAGAAAATCTGTTAGAAACAGTGGAACATCGCCGTAATTGTAAGTGTGTAATTAGACCATTAAGATCATTTATTAAGATATTATTAACATAGTTTATTGTAAAAGCCTAATCATTTGTATTAATTAAAATATACAGTATGTGTGTGTGTAATTGTTAAAGACAGTAACAGTGGATTATGTCAGAATCAGAATTAGAATCACTTTATTAATCCCAGAGGGAAATTACAGTTGTTACACTTTCAAGCCATTTGTGTGGATGAGAAAAATAATAATAGGACAAGCTCCCAGGCTTGGGCTGATAGGCAAACTGGAGGGGTCTACTGTCCTGAAGTCCTTGACGTCACCTTGACATCGCGGTGTCTTCAGATCAAGAACAATGTAGTACATCTTTCACAACACGGGAACCCTCTGGAGACTCATATTGAAGACATGGTGCAGTACTCCACATAGCTGGGTGGCACAGGCTTTAAGCACCCTTGGGAGGGACCCTATCCGGACCTGCAGCCTTGCTGGTGTGGAGTCTCTTCAGTTGTCTTCTCTCCTGTTCAGCAGTGAGACTCACTGTAGAGGTGTTGGGTGGGGAGGGATGGAGGTGTGAGGTGGGCTATCACAGGAGAGGGTCAGGCTAGGGTCAGGAAGGGGTAGGTGAAGTGGGCTGCTGAGAGTCTGCTACAGAGGAGTCCGGACGGGGGAGGACAGAGTCTGTAGTGTCAAATCTGTTGAAGAACAGATTTAGCTCTTCGGTCCTGTCCACATTGCCCTCTACTCCTCTGTTGTAGCTCCTGAAGCCGGTGATACGCCTCATTCCACTCCAGAAATTCCTGATGTTGTTCTCCTGGAGTTTCTCTTCCAGCATCCTCCTATATCTCTTCTTAGCCTCCTTGATTGTTGTCGTTCAGTTCCCTCTGGATCATTCTCACTAAGTGCATTAAGTTGTGGTCTGACCTACCCACAGGGGGGATGGGGCAGCAGCGGTATGCGTCCTTAACATTGCCATACAGCAGGTCCAATGTTCTTTCCTCTCTGGTGGTGCAGTCCAGATATTAAGTGAAGTTTGCTAGTGCCTTGGCCATAGTGACGTGGTTGAAGTCACCAGATATGGCGATGAAGGCACTCGGGTATTGGGTTTGGAAACATGTGATGGTTCAGTAGATTACGTCACATGTGATGGTTCAATAGATTACGCCATATGATGATTGTTCGGTAGATTACATCACATGTGATGTTTCAACAGATTATGTCACATGTGATTGCTCAATAGATTACGTCACATGCTGATGGTTCAGTAGATTACGTCACGTGATTGTTCAGTAGATTATGTCACATGTGATTGTTCGGTAGATTACGTCACGTGATGGTTCAGTATGTCAAATGTGATTGTTTAATAGATTACATCACATGCTGATGTCAGATTGGCAGAGCGAGGGACATAAACAGCCACAATAATAACATGGGAAAATTTGCACGGTAAATAACCTTGTCCTGAGTCCGAAAGTTAACAGCTCAGTATGCGGGCAACAGGTACGTTCCTTAATGGTAATGTGACCAGAGTTACACCAGCGGTTGTTTACTAGCACAGCAAGCCCTCCCCCTTTGATCCATCGTCATCTCCACTCATTTATGTCATCATACTGTATATGATCTGTTGTCATTTCCACTTGTTTATCTCCAACAATTGTCAAAGTTGAAATGCAAATACATAATTTAAGTTTAGACAAAATTTGACTAAAATTTTTGAACACCTTGTGCCACAAAAAAAAACTTAGTTGCATCAGCTTCTTGAAGTTGAACTAAGTAAATAACAGATTATTATATCATTGCAATCTAATGAGTGGGCATATTTTAAATAATTTTGCCTTTTCTGTGGCTAAACATTACAAGGCCTTCAAATGACTGAAACCTATGTGAATGTGTGATGGTAGACTCTAGCTAATGCTAACTATTACTAAATGGTACTCCTTACACTATGTTCCTGAGAATGGTAATATTATGCTGCCATTGATATTAATATAATAGTTTGAATAAGAAGTTAACCTTGCTAATAATGTTAAAACTGGCAGCCATTAGCAGCTATTGTGCTAATTACCACATCATGCTAATTGAAGGCGGTTGGCATTCTTTCATCACCTTTATTATAACATTTTTCATTACATTCTTTGTAAATCAAGAAAAAAATCATAATTTAGTCTCAGTCAGTCTTTTTCTTATATCCATCACCTTTGACCATAAATATGACATATTGATAGGATGACATGGTAAAAAAGGTCTAGTCTAATTTGGACCCATAATTCTGGAACATGATTTATGAACATATAGACATAAACAGATTAATTATGTGATTTTCCATTTGAGTTATTCTATTGGCTTCTAATGAGAATTGGGCAGTTGAAATATCACTGCTGGTTAATAGTTTTAAAAAATTTTTTACTCATTTTATTAATTAAGACATTATTCATTAGTGTGTAATCTCACATGATCCATAGCCAACATCCCTTGACATCTAAAAACCTCCAAACTCATCCAAATTTCTAAGTACAGCAGAAAAATACAGAATGAGGGTTAGAGACATGTACACCATCTTCTTCCCTCTCATGTCAGATGAAAGGGAACAAGCAATCTTGAATATTCAATCTTGATTCTTGAATCTTTGAATTATCAAACCACAAAGCAGTAGACAATGAATGTTAAGATGGTCTAGAGACAAGAGATCATAGTAAAGATGCTGAAAGAGACCACTATCAAAGTAGCAAAAAGGGGACCTTATGGTAGATGGTAGATGTACATGGTTTCCTGTTTTGTACACAAGGAATCGAGTAAAGGGTGGAGAGGTGAGCGGCAAAAAGAAGATATATGATACATGTGGAAGAGTTGCTGTGATTAGATGGGAGGGTGCAGAAAATGTGTAAGGTTTAAAGATCTGAGATGACACAGAACTACATATGTTTATTTCTTGATAATGAACCATTTTTTATTGCCTCCTTATCAGTTACTCCTTACTTTTTTCACAATAAATTTCCTAATACCAAACAAAGTACAGAATTACAAGAAATCACAAATGACTTTCACTAAAATTCAGATAGTGGCTGTTCACCTCTGAATTTGGCTCTAGGTTAAATTAAATTGCTTTGAGTAATTTGGGTCATGCTTTGAGGTAAACTACTCAAACTGACTATTTTTAAACTGTGCTTGGAATAGTTTGATTAATTAATCTAATCAAGACTAGATTAAATTAAGACCTTTCTTGAAGACAGTCTACGTCAGGTGCGCAGGGGATCCAGCAGGAGAGCCACACCCACTGTCTCACACACACACACACCTGCCCTGCCCCCAATCACCCATTAACTCATTATCCCTCACACCTGTCCCTTATTTCCTCTGCACTATTTATAGTTTGCAAGTAATCACCAGTAGTGCTGCACATTGCCCTCCCATGTGCCTTTAGACGACCAGTAGTCTGCCCTTTGCTGTCCCTGCTCAGTGAGCTAACCTGCCAGCATTTTGATATTGTTTATCTTTTTTGCTGGCTCAAAGCTCCTTTCCTGCTTAACATGGATAATAAAGACCACGTTGTATTGCACGCACATCTAACTCTCTCTATGTCACCGTCACAGTTTATAGACGTTTGTCAGCTTCAAGACCCAGATGACAGATGCTGCTTACTGCTGAAATTCAAGATTTAAAGTGTACTGTTATTACCTACTCATCATCGTATTTAATCATGGACGAGTTTTTAGTTAGATTACATTTGATGATTATTGGAATTATGAATGAGTACTTCTGAAATTCTTTGGCATAAACCATTATTTTAAATTGACAAAGAGTATTCTGCAAACTGAATTCTGTTTACATGCTTAATCAGTTATTATGTTCTTTATCAGTCATTACAATAAAAGCACTACTGTAGAATATTGTGTCTGTGCCTTTGTGAAATCTTAACTACTATGGAAAGTAGTTATGGGACATAAATTCTTGTATGAAGGTAATAAACCCAAAGATCAACACTATAGGTAGCAATGGCTGTTCATTTGTGTATACTAATGGCTGTTCATTTGTGTGTAC
>JAOXYF010000007.1:8542613-8561537 GCA_028565775.1 Sternarchorhynchus goeldii | reverse complement strand
GAAGTAGCAGCCCATGGGGAGACTCTTTAGCAGCAGGAGCAGAGTGTCCTAAAGGCAGTAGAACATTTATGCTGGTCAAGCAAAAGGGATATGAAACCCTAATCTGTGTTGATTTTTGGTGTGTAGGCAAAAGGAGAAAACTATAAATTCTTAAGAATTATGAAAAACATTGAACGTTCGTTGACTTTTACTCATACATGTGTAATGACAAAGTTGAATCTAATCTAATCTAATCTAATCTAGTGAATCTTACTCTGGCACTCTTGATACGCTCTTCTGCATTTGGTTCATTATGCATTGGGCACGCCATACTCCCAGACCTGTCCATTATGAACACAAACTCGCCACAAGATGACACCACTGACATCACTGCATCAGGAAATTCTGGATACAAACTTAACATAACAACAGGATCTCCCATGAGAGACCCTACAGAAAGAAAAAGTGAAAGGAATTGTTATGAAAAGGAAGCAAGACATAATCAAAAGTAAGTAGACAGACAGACAGCTAGTGCTTAATGACATGATCAGACATAATATACATTTTGCTATGTAATGATCTATAAATAATAATAATAATAATAATAATAATAATGCTACAATAATAAAATAATAAGACACTCTTTGTATGTTGACTAGTATAGTTCAGTTGCATTAAAGGACATTGAATGTCCCTTTGGTATACAGAAAATATATATTGTCAAATATTTAAAGTAGATACTAAAATATAGAAATGTATAACAAAGCAAACAAGAAATTCATACAAGAATTGAATTGTTAAGGCCTGTATAGTTGGATTTGTGCAGGTGTACCTGGCTGAGCGGTTGGAATTCCACCCTCCACTACAGCAGTGGGCTGATGGGTATTCTGGTAATATAGAAACAGCTCAACATCTCTGTCAAACTTATGACCTGCACACAGGCTCACCTAAAGACACACAAATTCAATGCACTCAAATACACAAAGAGATCCAATTTAAATAATGATTAATCTTATGGATTAAAGGATTAAATAATTTTAAGAATGACATAACTTTCCATCTTTTTCCCAAAGATGAACCCAAATAATGAAATAAATTGAAAACAATCAAACAAACAAACAAACAAAAATGATTCTTTGCCAAATTTGCAGACATAGTGCAGGAAATAAAAAAGATGCAAGGACAAGATTATTGTTGTATTTCATTATGTATTTTCCAAATCATGGGCACAAATAAGATTTAGTGAAATTAAAACTTGCAATAAATCCCATAAGTTGAGTGTATACTGTTTAGAAAAAAGAAAAAAAAACTAATACAGGTTACAAATCCCCAAATTTTTTTTGATATTTTTTTTTTAAAGCATATAATTTGCTTTTATGTTTCCAAGCCAGTCTGGTAAAGTCATTCTCTCCTCTCTGCTGGTAATTCAAGACAGGAGTGAGTAAGTAGTTTTAGAGTGTATAAACCCAGTACATGTCCACCAACAAATATACCATCCCTTGCAATCTGACACCCTTCAGAACTTCCCCAGATGAAGAAGTCATGACTAATCCCAGACCACTTGGCTACAATGTCTGTAAAGAGGTCTTAGTCATTGCATATGACTTGCACATTCAACACAGAGATGCCTTTAGAGCAGATGTAGTTAAGGCTCAAGAGGCTGGGAGTGTGGATGGGAATCAGTGTGCCATCCTCTGCACCAACAATATCAGGAATGTTTCCAATTACATTAAAAACTATTTTGGTTTCATGGAATTTCATCTAATCTTTTTGTGGTAGAACCACATGTCAACATCAAGTTAAGAAGTAACTACAAATATGTCAGAAAATGGGTCAGAAATGTATGAACATGTCCAGTACTTTGTTGGTTATAAAGGTTTCAGGAAATACACAATCACATATGTACTCACACAAACTCTCAACATACACATAAACACACACACACACACACACACACACCTTTGCTTGTGTGTGGTCTGAATTGAGGAATTCCAGAGGCTCAAGAGGACATTTGGATTCAACTTTAGTGATGGGGTTTGGGGAGCTGACATGTGCAGTAAGAGAGAGAGAGTAAGGAATCTGTCCAGATCCTGGAGTTATCTCTGACACTATACCAGCACTTGTACCTGAGAGAAAAAAAGAACAGAAACCATTGTAGGAGTTAACTTCTAATATTTATGGTAAAGGTAAAGGGAAGAATAATGGCAAGTTACTCTGGTGCTATAAATTACCATATGACCGTATGTGAGGCGTGTTCAAGTAGTTTTGATCAGGACTGGCTATAAATGAAATGGGTACTTGTGGAACACTTTTGTAGCTATTCTATAACAACAGAGTTGTAAGCAAAATGCATACAGACTAGAAATACACAGTTAACATAAAGACAACAGCCACAACTCATCATCTACTGTACACAGAACATCTATTTTACCCACAGAATCATTTCATTTGCATGAGCTGAAAGCAGGTTGAGGAGTTTGTGTTTGGTACCTGGTGGTGAGTAGCGGGGGTTGAGGACTGCTGGCAGACAGAAGCGAAGGGCATGATCAGCCTGCACGGACATCTCAGTGACATAGACAAAGGTGACAGCAGCACTCTGGCCCGGAGGCAGGCTCCCCACACTCAGCCGGAATACATCCACACTCTGCTCACTCTCCTCCAATAAGAAGGCCTGCTCGCCCGAGCTCAGAGCATCGTCATACAGCTCTCGCGCCTGTCATTGAGGCAAGACACACCCATTAAGAAAGGGGTTCAACCAAGTAATTTCATAAGGCTTCTTAGAGTGAAAAGAATGTTATGACGACAACAAATTCTAGAACAGTCTATTGTGAACGGTGGTTTATTATTTTCAACAGTCTAAGCCCAAGGTAACTCTAGAAAACCCAAACTGAAGTGTGTACAAGTGCAGATTCATTGATCTTCTATTCATTGTAAGAATCCATGAACAATGTCTGGTATGTGCACCATTTCAAGACTTGCACAATCCCCTCTCGCAAGGGACCAGTAAAACTGGAAGTTAACCAAACACAAGCAGTAAACAACAGGCCATATTAATGGAAGCTCAAATCTTTTGTATGATTACCTTCACTCTGCTTTAGTTTGATGAACTTTTAAATTGCATCAGTTCTGTAATGCAGCCAGACTTAGTTAGATATGAACAATATTTCTGTTCCTCATCCTCTCTGACTCACCTTCTCTTTCTCTTGCACCTCAGCCACAACCTCCTGGTCTCCGATCTTGGCGCTGAAGTGGCAGAGAGCAGCCTCCGCAGGCATGGGGAACACAAACAGAGCTTCTATGGGGCCCTGCTCCTCATTCACATACTGCAGGGTGGAGCTGACTGTAGCTACATGGCCCTGAGCCTGTAGATTCACCTCTATGCTCTTCAGAGGAACTGTAGAGGAAACACACAGGTACAGTTTATTTAGATAACTCAGACCCAACCTGAACCATTCTATTAGATACGCAGGATACGCGGCTCAACCCTCGGCTTAAATTTAATTACCTGCACTCACAAGAATGTTACTCTTGAAAGAATAAGTGCAATTCCACATGGGTAAGTTGCTTAAATTAACAATCAGGTTTTCTGAAAACATAAAACTAAATGCATAATAGATTTTTAATGATTTGTGATGTCCTCTCCCATGAACCCACCACCCGTGGGAGAGTTAGGTATGGGGGTTCGGTGCAGTGTGGATCAGGTGGCGGCCAAAGGTGGGGGCCATTCAGGGTAATGCCCTGAGCCTGTAGATTCACCTCTATGCTCTTCAGAGGAAGTGTACAGGACACACACTGGTACAGCTCAAACTGAAGCTGTTCTAGGTGACAGTGGACTTGTACTGTATTACTTGTTGCACTGTATCATTTTTGAAAGAATAAGTGCAATTGGAAGCTTTTTTAAATTAACAATCAGGTTTTTGAAAACTTAAAACTAAATGCACAACAGATTTCTAAATTATTTGTGATGACACGTCACTTTCCAAACAGAATATTTGACTGCACTATTCAAAAACAACTGAAACAGTAGTTTTTAGGTTTTTTGTAATACTTCCATGGATGTTCCGAAAATTGCTTGTTTTGGCCACCGCCGCAAGTTTGTTTTGGTATCTGCCACTGCCGTTACATCTCGGCTGCTTCTGTTTTTTTTGTTTGTTTGTTTGGGGTTTTTTGCAGGTTATCCAGAAGATGGAGTTACAACAGGCACAGTTACAAATTGCTAATAATAGAGTGTACACAGTGTACACTGTCAATTTGGACTGGTGATCTGGAATGGTTAAGGATGATTGGATTAATCAGCTATTAGATAAATTCTCATGTTGAATATGAGTCAGTGGTGTCATGAACTGTAGTCACCACGCAGTCATGGCAGACACATTTTTAATAGCACCTTTGGGCATGTGAACTTTACATTTTTCAGGCTCGTTAATTAGAGCCTTACCTGTCTCTGCCATTTTTTTATTTTACACTGCAACCTTTTAGCTCTATACTAGCAAGCCCATGTGAAAAATAGACAGGGTTGGAATATTGCCAATATAATACATGTTCGAATACAAAAAAATCTAATCTCTTCCAGTTTTGGAAAAAAAAACATGGTCCACCAATATTCACCCACTCAGAGCAACGAAGTATCTCTACTCACCTATCAGTCATAATGTGCTTTAAACTGGAGTTACACTATGTGAATTTTACTCAGATTTTATGCCTGATTTGCACCCAGGCCAAGTTTGTCTTGAATCTTTTGTACTAGTCTACAGATCCTGGGTGTCAGGACTACTGGTACTCCCCTATATGGCCACCACAGGTCACTGGAATACTAGATGCCGCAAGCTGTTTGTGATTTTTCAGTCAGCCTAACCTTTATTTGGACAGCCGTTTGAAACACTGGGTCAGTCGGAGTTGATGCTTTGAGAGAGAATTGAGTAGTGTATGAGAGGCACCTCTGGCCTCCCAATCGCTTTTCAGAGCAATCTGGAATATATCAGCCATGTTAGATTTTTTACTATGCAGAAGTTACTACTTCTTGGCATTTGATTCATTTGGTTCCTTATTAGCAGTTTCCGATTCATCAGCTAAAGTTCGTTCCTAATTTGTAAAGGGGCTGTTCATGTTGCATATTTGTTGTTTACTTTGTTTTGAAAACTGCATAAATGTTGGAGCAGCATTAAATCAGGTTTTTCTTACAGGACATTAGATCTTCATTGAAAGCTTAATTAAGCCTTCAGTATAATGCCTATATTGCAGAACCTAATCTGGTATTATTTCTTCCAATTAATTTGTATCCTGTTACTGAATGTCATGTTCTCAGTTAGTTTTGACTAAAACCAGTTTGCATGCAAAAATTACATAGCTTGAAGTTAACTTAAGATTTTAATCAACGTTTTATAGTCAGAATATCAGGATGAGAAACAATAGATTCTTAAATGTATTGTAATGATACTTAAGGGATTATTGTTACATGTTTATTGTTCGTGTTGCACTATTACTGTTTCTTTAAGTTATGACGTGTGTGGGGGTGACGTAGTATGTTGTGTTGTGTATGTGTGGAGAATGAGAGAGTGCTTACGTAGCTCCCGGAAAAAAAGCATCTCTGTCGAAGTTATACGACTGTTAAGATTGAACCGGAATAAATCTTTTGTGAGAGCAAAACGTCTGGTGCTTGACTGACTGCGCGAACATTACAATATGATCATATATTTAGTTCGTCAAAGTAAAACAAAGGGCGCAGCAAATTTGCATGAACACTCCCTTTTCGAATAAGCAACCAACTTCAGAGGCTGAATAGGAAGCTGCAAATAAATAACATTTTGTGCATGACTGATTTTCCCCCGACCTGACTCTGATATAGTAGTATACCGCAACACAAACTGAATGGATCCCGTCAATAGCCAATGAAAAACGAGCACAAGGCACACAGGAACTAGCGAAAAACATATGTTCACGCGTGCAAGGGAGCTCAACAGTTGAGAATAAGTGAAAGTAGTTGTGGCAAGAGAATGAGTGCCCGTACAATGTGTGTAGACCATGCATACTTCGTCTTCCCAAACGTTCCTTTTGTTTTGAGTCAGAATGGTGGTTAATACTGACAGCAGACCCATTTGCTGTAAGTAATTGGTAACGCTGGAGCGGGGTTTAATTTGTTTGCTTGCGACACCACAACTGCTAGCTTTAGCTTGACTTCAGATAAAATCGCTGAATACAACAAAGCCAGACTGACCATTTTTGCAGTCATTGCGTATATTTTCCTTGACTGAGGCTTTAATGTATTTAAACAGCGAAGACCACAGAATTCCCGAGTTCGTACCTGGTTCATTCTTGTTGGTCACCAAGCCACAGTTCACCATATTTCGCACTGCAGTCTAAGGTGTGGGTGTGTTCTGAAACAAAACAAAACATACTTAAATAATTCTTCGGAGGGCTGGCAAAATGAAAACAACTCGAAAATACGTCAAAAGAAGCCCAAGCTAGGATGCTCAGAAATGTTACGCGTTATAATAATTTGTGAAGATGTCTCACTTTCCAGCATGTTAAAAATTCACTATTTACGAACAACTGGTACAGTATTTTCAGTTTATTTTAGTAACATTTTATACAATTCCATGGATGAACGTGAAACGAAAAAGGTTTTACCTGTTAATGTATAGCGCACGTCTGTTAACTAAAGTCGTATTGAATGGTGCACGTCAGGACATTAGCGTGTGGCTTTATTTCAGGTTGTTTTCTAGCGCAGATATATATTCCGGTAACTGCGTGTTCGGGCTGTTGGCCTATCGGTGGTTTGTAAAACTGACACACATTTTTTTTTTTACTTTTTTGTTTACATGTCAAGTTTACATGTCAAGTTGTCAAGTTTTCAATTTTATAGTGCTGTCATATTTTTATATTGGATTTATACAATTATTGTCCGAAAAGTCATTATTCCAAAATATTGACCCCTCACAACATGACAAATTAGACCGTGTTGATGATCATCAAATTTTGTAGAATATTTTTGTCCACATAATTCACAAACGGACATGCGGAAAGACACCCAAGGTTTTCTGGCGCATTAAGAGACTGACGTGAGCACGCGCTGAAGGGTGCTTTCAGAGACTGGCGCGAAGCATGCGCTAGAGGATTCATTTTCAGTTAGATACGTTGGTGAGAAACGGCTTTCTTGTTTCTACTTGTCAGCCGCGCAGATAATAAAGTTTTCCCCTTCGGGATTTCTGAGCAACAGCAAACTCTCGCCTCAGCTGTTCATTCCAAAACTCCTTCAATACACACTTTCCTAACACCCTGACTGCCCATAAAACATAGTCAATCTGAAAACTACAAACAAAACGGCGAAGTGCACACAAAATTACACAAAGCTATGTACAATTAATACTATATACACTACTTACTAAGCTAAGTAAGTAGTGTGTATAGTACAAATGAAGACCAAACTTCAGTGGTAATCAAAATACACAATCAAAAAGTTCCAAACATGAAACAGCAGAATAAGCACAAACTAACAACAGCAATCGAAATACAAGTGGGCTCTAATATGGATTAGCAATGTCTTGTGATGGCTCTTTCATAGTTGTCAGCTTCTGGAACAGAACAGAATGGGCCATATCAGGGCACTTGAATTTTGCCTTTGTGAGTGCCCAGATGTTCCTCAAAATGTCTCCAATGTCTGCAAAAGCTTGATGTGTTATGACAGATTCTTTATTGTCACATGAGGTACTAGAGCTTAAGTTTATGATTTATGATGTCTATGCAGATATCACCTAGGAAATTATTCTGTGTACCATGGGAGTTTAATGATGTTTCATTCGTGACAATTAGGTTAAAAGTTTGGGACTTGTAAGAAAATTGGTGCGTACATGAAGATGGCCCTTTTGGTTTTGGAATGCTGTTGCACTTGTCTGATCTGCAAGGTGCTGCTAGGTGGAAAATTAATTAATGTCACTAATGTGTTGATGACACATCCTTAAATTACTGTAGTATACAGAATAATTTTCTTGGTCAAGTATCTGCAGAGATGTCGTAAATCATAAAGCATCTGTCATAGTACATCAAGTTTTGCAGAACTAATTAAGTGCTATTACATAGTATAACATATAAAATGGTTTATATTTGTATATTTTGTATACATGTTGATGTTCATTGACCACTGTCTCATGCTGTCTCACTTTCTTCTGCCAAAAATTCAAGTAAATAGTCTGTGTAGTATCTGTTACCTACTACCCCCTGTAAGTGGGATCCTGTGAAGTGTCTCACCTCAGAACATGCTTTGCATGCTTTGATTCATCAAGAATGTCATAAGAACCATTCCAGGGCCTGTGATGGAGCTGGCTGCTAACCACCACACCATGGGTAACCACAGTAAACTGATGTCAAAGGGGCTAAAGGTTGAAAGCACAGATGCACTGACCTGTAATCAATCAACGATAACAAGAATCCTTTGGTACTCACTTATCATTGTACAAATAAAACAGTGATTACTACATTTAAACACTTCAAATTCCTAAGTGTTGTGCCAATCACATCATTTTTAAGGAAGATTGGGGTGGGGGTAACTTGTTCTTATATTCATATATAAATAAATTAAATAAATAAAATGTTCATGCATATTTGTAATTCACAAATATTTTGTTCTTTTATGCATTTAACCAGAACAGGGTTGACGTTATGCTTATGCCCATTTGTCAAATAGACTAAAACACGTTAAACTAAGAAGGTGAGAACCAATGTGTCGGCATCTGCAAGGTGTGTTTTTCATAATGAAATAAGGTCTTTTGCATGTGACTCAAAACAAGTTTTAAATTGTTTTTTTGTATTTTTCCTTAGTTTTTCCAACTGGCCTGTTTAAAAAACCATTTGGTTAGGATTTACCAGACAGTTTTTTGGCAGGTTCCATATTGTTAACTATTTAATAGTTTCACACTAACACATGACAAAAAGTAACGTGAAGCTCGGTGGGTAAAATAAGGATTTATTTCTATATAAGATGTCTTTATTGTACTAGAAGAGTATAGCGAACAATGAACAATCTCTATCCCTTAATAATAGAGAGCAATAAAACTGTATAATCTTGTGTTAGACAATCTCCCTACAAGGTCAACCGTACTAGAGGAAAGTGGCTTCATTGACTCGGCTCCTAAAATATATATTAAAAGACAAGTGAATAGAAAAATGGCAATAATAACAAAATTAAGAGGGGGGGGAGTAAAAGGTGTAAAGTATCTTTCAGTTTCGAAACAGATTATACACATAATTTTTGTTTTGTGTTTTTTGTTTTTTTTGTCCCCATCGCTATAGTAATAAGCCAGAGTCTATATTACATCGCCATGAAATCAAAAATAGATCTCCAATAGCCCTCTTGGAGGAAGACATGAACATATTTTGGATGAGGGATGCTGGATGATGTGTCTACTTAGAACAAGTCAGGAAACTTGTGCTTGAAAGTTAAGGCTTCAGTGAACTTTTAAATGGTCAATTTGAAGGAATCACAGGCAATTTGAGGTGTGGGAGGAGGGTGCTCCAGTGGATGATGTGTCCATTTGGGAACAATCAAGCTGGTCTGGACGTACCTCCTTTCCATCGATGATGACGCGGACACCTGCAAAATATGCTTTCTTTCCTTCTTTCTTTCTTTCCTTCTTTCTTTCTTTCTTTCCTTCTTTCTTTCTTTCTATGAGGTAATATCTGTACCATATCAGTATCATAGGCTCATAAATATGGTATTTAACAAATTTATATTAATTTATTAATATTAAAGTTATGTACGCACAACATAAAAGTCTGAAATGAGAAGCTGTTTAGTTGATTGTAAACTGGCAGCATCTTTTGTTCAGATTTTTTGTAGGTATCATGATAATACTGTTCTGGGATTTTTTTTTTATGCTAATTGTGTAGTGAAAATCTGATATCATGACAGCCCAAATTTACTTAAAATTTAATGTGATGATTTGCAATTACCTAACATTACTGAAAAAACTAACATTACTTAAAATGCTGCCTGTCTCTGTTAAAAAAAAAACTAGACAATGATAGAACTGCCTGTTGTGTATTTTTTTTACATGTTGAACACAAACTATTTGCTATGATTCCTTAACACCATAGTATGGTGCAATAATATTTTGTGTCTGAAGAAAATGTCACCTGGACAAAGAGGAAAAGGGATGAAAAAATGAAAGAATCAGGTGGTCAGAGAATAGTTTTGCAAAAATATTTAAAACTCAGAGATAATAGAATGGCAGAGACAACAGATGAGTACATGGATACAGTGAGAGATCTTGCAGTACTTCGCCCGGCCTCCAGAGGTCTCACTCTCCGGAATTCTTGGATCCCTGGCTTTTTCCACTCTCACCTGTTCCTCATCCATCATCAACGCACACCTACAGGTGCTCATCATAAAATTAGAATATCATGAAAAAGTTTATTTATTTCAGTAATTCCATTCAAAAAGTGAAACTTGTATATTTTATTCATTCATTATACACTGACTGATATATTACAAATGTTTATTTCTTTTAATTTTGATAATTATAACTGACAACTAATGCAAATCCCAAATTCAGTATCTCAGAAAATTTGAATATTACTTAAGTCCAATACTAAAAATGGATTTTTAGAAATGTTGGCCAACTGAAAAGTATGAACGTGAAAAGTATGAGCATGTACAGCACTCAATATTCAGTTGGGCCTGGATTACTGCAGCAATGTGGAGTGGCATGGAGCCGATCAGTCTGTGGCACTGCTCAGGTGTTATGAGAGCTTCAGTTCTTCTGAATTGTTGGGTCTGGCGTATTGCATCTTCCTCTTCATAATACCCCAAAGATTTTTTATGGGTTTAAGGTCAGGTGAGTTTGCTGGCCAATTAAGAACAGGGATACCATGGTCCTTAAACCAGGTACTGGTAGCTTTGGCACTAAGCAGGTGCACAGACCTGTTGGAAAATGAAATCTGAATCTCCATAAAGTTGGTCAGCAGCAGTAAGCATGAAGTGCTCTAAACTTTCCTGGTAGACGGCTGCGTTGACCTTGGACCTCAGAAAACATTATGGACCAATACCAGCAGATGACGTGGCACCCCAAACCATTACTGACTGTGGAAACTTTACACTGGACCTCAAGCAACATGGATTCTGTGCCTCTCCTTTCTTCCTTCAGACTCTGGGACCTTGATTTCCAAAGGAAATGCAAAATTTACTTTCATCAGAGAATATAACTTTGGACCACTCAGCAGCAGTCCCTTTTGTCCTTTTGCCCAGGTAAGACGCTTTTGACGCTGTCTTTTGTTCAAGAGTGGCTTGACACAAGGAATGCGACAGCTGAAACCCATGTCTTGTATATGTCTGTGCGTGGTGGTTCTTGAAGCACTGACTTCAGCTGCAGTCCACTTTTTGTGAATCTCCCCCTCATTTTTGAACAGGGTTTTGTTTCACAGTCCTCTTCAGGGTGTGGTTATCACTATTACTTGTACACTTTTTTCTACCACATCTTTTCCTTCCCTTCGCCTCTCTATTAATGTGCTTGGACACAGAGCTCTGTGAACATCCAGCCTCTTTAGCAATGACCTTTTGTGTCTTTTGTGTCTTGCTGGCACAAGTCGTCTTTTGGACAACTGTCCAGTCAGCAGTCTTCCCCATGATTGTGTAGCCTGAGAGACCATTTAAAGGCCTTTGCAGGTGTTTTGAGTTAATTAGCTGATTAGAGTGTGACTCCAGGTGTCTTCAATATTGAACCTTTTCACAATATTCAAATTTTCTGAGATACTGATGATATTCTAATTTTATGACCAGCACCTGTATACAGTATAGCTCTTCACTCACTGCAAAGTATTGCCAACTCAGTTTCATACCGAGTAGTCTCTCTACTGTGATTTTCTGGTTTTGCTTGACTCCTCTCTCATCCCTGGTTTTTTGTCTTTTTGCTCAGCCCTTTTGTACCTCTGCCTGTTCTACATTTACATTTACGGCATTTAGCTGACGCTTTTTTTTATCCAAAGCGACTTACAATTGTGACTGAATACATCTTGAGCAGTTGAGGATTAAGGGCCTTGCTCAGGTACCCAACAGTGGCAACTTGGCAGAGGTGGGGCTTGAACCAGCAACCTTCTGATGACTAGTCAAGTGCCTTAACCACTGAGCTACCACTGCCCCCATTCTTGCTGTCCTTCTTGATTTTTGACTCTCTGTCTGGTTTTTTTGGACCCCTTTTGCACATCTGCCTTATCTATGACCTGGTTCCTTATACTGGTTTGCTGTATGACTCTGTTTTTGCCTGCTCGTAGTATTAAAGGATGTGTTGTTATCCTCCGAATGGATCCTTCTCTGTCTAACACTCCTGAAACGTTACATACGGGAAGAACACAGCAGTTTTACTGCCTCACTAGGGCATTAAATATAAGCCTTACTTCAACCAATCAATCAATAAGAAACCAAATAACCTTTTATTAAGGTTATTTAATATTATTAAGAGAATCCTAAGCCAAACCTTCTGAGAAGGTCTAATGATTATCTGAGTTAATGTCCTGTTATTGCAAATATTTGTGTCCATTAATATCAATAACTTATGATAGCACTTCAATTATTTATTTATTAATTATCCTTACATTTGTATTTATGCATTTCAATCACACACATAAGACATTTACCAAACATTTTGATCCCTTTAGAATTACTATTTAAATCTTTTTTCAGACATGGTGCATATAACCTTATACATGACTATGTTTTAAAATAATGAACAAAACCTTTCAGCTTTCAGAAATTTAATCATCAAACTGTTGTGATTCATATTATAAGGTCAGTACACTTTCATGATAATAAGACAATTAAAAGTGGTCATGAAATAATGACAAAAGAAAAACAGTAAAATTTCAAAGGGCCACATGAATATGAGTAAGAAAAATTTAAGTAGGTTGTTTCACACTTTAGTGCACACTGTGCTTTAAGCCAGAGATCTAAAACAAATTCTAAAAATGTGATTTGGTTTGATTATCCTAATCATGAAATAACAACAATTAAAAGGAAGTATACCTTTGCATAATTGAAATTTGTTATAAAAAATACTTAGTGTAGTTATAATTAATGAAGACAAGTGTATAACTGAATTAAAGTTATATTTCATTAAAAATATTAAACATATTGAGGCCAAAAAAAGAAAACCAAAACAAACAACAAATATAATGAATATTGATTACTACAAAATTCTGCTACAATAAAAAAATCACTCTGTATTCTCACCAGAGCTTTAAAAGCAGTTTTATGGCATGAGAAAACATTAGAAAATAATATTATTTACAGTGCATAGTCTGGAGCTGCCCATGTCATCTTCCAGTAAAGGTCACTGGATAATAAAGGCTGCTACTGCTTAGAACAGTATAAGTAATAAACATTGTGAACCAACCAATTTTTATCAATTATCAAGACCCGCCCACACATTCCATTTAATTCACTTTCATTCCCGTTTCATCCGTTACTCTCACACTCGCCGTGTTCCTTAACTCAATTAGAAATGAGAAATATTACTGTAATTTGGGGAGCTTTTCAAGACATACTGTTTGTTTAGTGCATTCATTGAATCAACCAAATAACAAATACAATTTTAGGTCTTTACAGATTCAGTCAGATTTCATTGTGGCTGTTCAGTAAACATAATTTAATGCTTTACTGTAGGATACTTTTTTCACACTTATTTCACCCTTCCAGTCTGCTATGGCTTATTTTATTGCTTTGAAATATTGCATAAATATCTTAAGAATCTGTATTAGGCTATTTGAGTTATTTCTACATCAATGTAAATAGTATACATGAGGGGGGGGGGGTCGGTGTGCATGCTGACTACATAGAGGAGTGTTTTTCATTAGTCTAAGAAAGACTAATGAAAGGAATCAAATGTTGCTGGGAAAATGTGGAAGGACATGATTATGTCTATACAAGTGCCTACACATAATCTGATGTTTGTAAAGAAACCGTACCAATATAATAAAGACAAAACAAATAATTTATACATTTGTATGGACAAAACTAACTCTGAAAGCTAAATATAAATGCTATTTGGAATCATAGTGGAAAATGTTTGTAAGGCATCATGTTCATTTGAACAAGAAAACAAATGACATTATTAAAGTACGTTTACGTCATAATCCAGTGTTTCTGAGACAGTGTTAGACTGGGTTTCACTGTTATTCCAGTGTGTCCATGTCGTATGTTCCAGTTTCTTATTACATCCAGTGGGTTCAAGGTCCAGTGGTTGTGTTTTTGAGATGCTATGACTATGGCTTTAGTGGCTCAGAACAACAACAAAAACAAATACAATAATGATGATGATGATGATGATAATGTCAAAAAAATTACTAAATACATAAGTTGGACAGTTCGTGAGCAACATGGCACACACACACGCGCGCACACACACACGCGCGCGCACACACACACACACACACACACACACACACACACACACACGGTTCTAAAGGATGATTTCACCCAAAATTAAAGCTGCCCATGTTTTCCATATTTCCTGTGTAAATGTGGTGTGACAGAACCGCAGTGTAAAAACCACAACCATAACAAAATAAAACATATGTTTGTGAACAGGGGGCATCACATTCTCTTCCAGTGCAGGTTGTTCAAACCAAACAGGTCAGTATCTTCCCGGGAGCCGATTCATACAAATAAGTAATCAGCCTTATGATGGAGCTAAATTGTACTTATAATTCCAACTGAAATGAGCTTCAAAAAAATTCACTTAGTTTCACTTAGTTAGAAACAAGTGTCTGCTAAAATGCATATTTATAAGTATGGAGCAATAATTGTAAATGAGAAGAAAGAAGTAGATAAATTCACACACACACACACACACACACACACATGCGAAATTATGCATAGATTGAGAAAAATAAAGCAACACGTATAAAAGCAAAAGAATAAGAAGAAACTCTGTGTGTATGTGATACATACATTCATGTCTATGTATGTGATACATACATTCATGTCTATGTATGTGATACATACATTCATGTCTATGTATGTGAATACATGTATTTTGCAGGCAGTCATAAGGCATGTAATCTTGCCATGGAACCAGATATGTCTTGTAGGCTAAAAGCCAAGTTTGTTTTGATACTTGAATTTATATTACTTCTCTCACCCAATGTTTTCAACAGGCTTCAGAGATTATTCACTGTTGCCAATATTAGTCTCACAAAATCACAAATGATGCTAAAAAGGAGTGGATATTAAAACTGTTGATAGACTTCAAATGGTGAATACAAGATTAAGACTCTTGGCATTTGGTAATTTGGACTGTCATCAAGGGCATCTGCTTTGAATGATAATATAGTAATCAGAGAACTCTGCAGTGTCCTGCGTGTCCTGTTCACCTGAATCAGGGCAGCCCACATCACCCTGGGAAAAGGGAGGAACATGTTTTCAGTAACATGATTTTTTTTATCAAAACACAAAATGTGACAGAACAGTAGACATTAGAACTGAAAGCTTACAAAGAGTGAAACCCGAAAATGGTAGGCAACACCTTCAGATGATGCCACTGGAACTGACCACAAGTGACTGGTCCCCTGCAAAGAAAAATATTTTACCACAAAAGTATTAAGAGTTTCTATGCAGATTATATGCTTAATACACAGCGCAGGTAATTCTGTTGTTTACCTTTGTGAAGGTGTTCTTTCCCTCAGGCAGTTCAGACTCTGTGTGGTTTGGGCACAAGCGCCCTCTAGTGATACTACACTGCCACACCCACATGACTTCAGAAGATCTTAAAGCATACAGTTGTCCAGTGAGAAGACGGTGGTAATGTGGACACAGAGCATTTACACACTAGAGTAACACTCACACTTACCTCATGTAAAGAGTGATGTGGGATATAGATGAGTTTCTATTTTCATGCTGAAATATTGTGTAGCTATGGATAGAGTATATAGAAAAGAGTACAAGAACGTTTTAATATCTGAGAACTCAGAACGCAGAATGAAAACAAGATATATATTAGAAATAATTAATACAAACTATAAATAGGTGCCAACTGACTTGCATAGCACAGTATATTGATTATACAGTTTTTCCACTCTCTCTACCTTTCTGTCACTGTCTGCTTCTCTCACACACGCACACAGATATACACACCTGCATCTATCTGCTGTGGCACATTTCAATGTCTTCAACTCCTGATTAGCCTCGATAATGTAAAGTTCAGTCAGAGATGGTTGGAAATGTCCACCTTGGAAATGGGGAACAGCAGCTTTACGTCACACAAATCATTACAGAGAGTAGAAATGCATATTTGTAGAATTAAAAATCATATTATTCTGGATTAGCATTCAAATAAAACTGAAATTACATTATAGACATATTTGTGCATGTGTGCCTGAGCCTAACCGTAAAACAAAGGGCGTACCCTCTGTGTGTATGTCACGTGGTCGCCGGGGCAGTGCCTGCTGGCCCTCAGGCAGGCGGTTGGTTGGTTCTCCGTCTGCAGGCTGGGGAGCTTTTTTGGCCTTGTTGAAGAACAAAGGGGCTGAAGCATCACCGAGCCGATTCCTCCTCCTGCTGTCCTTATCTAGTGGCCAAGACTTTGACTTCTTATTTACAGTGGCCAGGGTGGGTGAAGGACTACTGGATACCACTGAGAGAGAGAGAGAGAGAGAGAGAGAGAGAGAGAGACAGAGACAGAGAGAGAGAGAGAGAGAGAGAGAGAGAGAGAGAGAGAGAGAGAGAGAGAGAGAGAGAGAGAGAGAGAGAGACAGACAGAGATTAAGCATGTAATCCTGCATGTCAATGATCAATGAAGTTTTCTGCTTTTTTTTAGACTTTTTTGTGCATGTGTGAACAAAGTATACAGATGATATGTAGTGAAAGAACACTGGGGGTGAAAGCATCCTTTTCTACACAAGCAGCTCAGTGTAAGTGAGAGAACAAGCTCAGGCCAGAGTCATGCTGAATACAACTCCACATGCCCACCAACAACAGTGCTGTGCTGAAGGATGTCAATTGCCCTCATTCATTCATTCCATCATAGGGAAAATTATGGGTCGAATGCCAAGTTTGTACAGACAGAAGGGTATTTGGAATGCACAGTCAACAGAATGAAGTCACTCTGTTTTGTTTTCTATTTCAGAAAGTGGGATGTCCTTGCAGTACCTGATGGGGATTGGTTGGTGCCAGACAAAGGGCTGACAGTAGCTGATTGGTTGGTCATGGCAGTTGTCGGAGGGCAGCAAGCTGGATGTACAGGCAGAGTTGTAGAGGTGGAATCTATATCTATAAAATATTTTTTATCAAAATCATAATTTCTCACATACAGAGCATTTTACCTTGTATGTACCTACAATAGAACTTGCATATGATTATGTGAGCACATGTCTGATATTTAGGCACCTGAGGAGAGGGTGGAGACAGATTCTTTGGGAGAATACACTGCCTTATGAGATGAGTCAAGAGCAGAACGTGACCTGAGAGAGGGTACCACACAGTAAGGAATACATACAGTGTAACCAAGTAACTGAACTGCTGCTAAAATGTCACCCTAAATTTGTAATTTGTGATGTAAAAAACGTGAAATAACTCTGTATTCTCACCACAGCATTAAAAGCAGTTTGGTCATGAGAAACATTTTAAGAATATATATGTATAAGTAGCATTACACTTTAAACTGCCTGTAACTGTAGTTTATACAAATTATATTCTATGTTTATTTAGTTTGAGCTCAATCTATTTAGGTCTCTGGCATCTTCACTAGTGGAGTGGGGGAATCCTATGATAAAATATTTAGAAGATCTGAGTCCTGGAAGATACACCACTGTAATAGCAAGAAGAAAGGCTAGAAAACAGTAAGGACAAACAGAGCATACCAAGGACAGACGGATGGACAAACAGAGATGGTAGCAGTAAGGAAGGGCATCCAGGAGATGGAGAAAACACAGGATGATACAGAGCTACAATCACATGAATCATAAAGAGTGTAAGAACGAGAGAGAGAGGAGAGAACAAACTAAAGAGAGAAATTCATTCTTGTAAGACAGATTGAACTCAAACAAAACATAAAGGTGGTTTGAAAGAGACTGTAAAGTATCTATAAATTAACGAAAATATGACTATGATATAGACTCAGTTCTAAATCCAAGATACAAATCAAGGCTTAAATAATGATGAAATAAAAAAAAGCATTGCATTATTGGTAATCACAATCACTATGACTGAAACATCGTAATGCATTACTATAAAATATTCTTATTGGACAACTCATCACACAAACAGCAGCAAGATCCTCAATACACTAAGCTGGTTTACCTTACCTTTACCTTAGCAGTTTTCACTGATGCAGGTACAGCTGTCAGTAGGCACTAAACTGGCAGCATAGTTTTACTACCTGTGAGTTGTTTTTAATTTACAGATCACTGCATGCCAATGCTGAGATCAAAACAGGCCTGCCATAGCTAGGTCTAAGATCTAGACAAACGGCAAGGAACCAAAGACCAAAACTGAGCTTTCACACCAAAACCATGATTTTGATTATTAGATCACTGCTGTGCCACATACATACCCATCAACCTCCATGTTTCCATGTTGATGCATGTTTAGCACATATAGTACAGACATTGAGATGACACTAGAGAATTAGACAGAGAGAGAGAGAGAGAGTGAGTGTGAGTGAGTGTGAGTGAGTGTGAAGGTAGAAGTTTTGTTCACTTTTAAGTATTTCCTTTGCCTTCATCAGGCATCTGTGAGGAATTTACAAATCTCTCACCTGAAGGCCATGATGATGACCAGGGCAAGGATAGTGCCCTGCAAGAACCTGTGATTCCAGCAGCCATGCTCTGGACCCACACTCTGTTAAACCAGAACACAGATCAAACACTCTGTTAAACCAGAACACAAATCAAACACTCTGTTAAACCAGAACACAGATCAAACACTCTGTTAAACCAGAACACAGATCAAACACTCTGTTAAAC
>JAOXYF010000007.1:8501871-8513548 GCA_028565775.1 Sternarchorhynchus goeldii | reverse complement strand
CCATGGAGATAACAGAGACCTGCGTTTACTCAGAGGGGTTATGTTAGTGTGGGTTTTGATTTAGCAGACACCTGTGCAGGAATTTAGGTGTTTGATCCACAAAATGTAACATAATAGGTTGTTTTTTTTATTTTTATTGTAGTTACTCTGTGTAATAAAAAATGTGTGTTGAATTTAGAGTCTCTAAAATGGCATATTATGCATTTCTGCCTGTTACTTTTGGATGACTATAGAACTGAACCCACTGTAATTATCTACAACATCAACTTTTAGATGGTGTCTCTGGACTATCATTATAATAGATCTGATGACTTAGCCAGCAGTTCCTTCTCCTCATGCCCCCTCTGAGTTGTTGTGGAAGAAGCATGTGGTAAACCAACAAGTCACACCATCAAAACTTCAGCAGAATCGAACATTGAGTTACTCCTATATTAGGAGAGAGAGAGTCTTGGCTTCTTAATGTTAATTAACATGTGCCCACAAATGTGCTGATTCAGGAATTCATTTAAAAAAAATGAATGTTTTAATACTACAGTAATTACAACATACAAGCAAATATAAGTCTAAATATAATAGTGTTTGCAAAAAGATAGTGATCACATTGAAACCTGTGCTCCTCTTCAACTACCATTATGTAGTTATATCAGGGGGACTGTGAACAGGTCATGAGATTAAATATTTTTATCCTGTTCATTTATAATACATATTACAGTAATATATTGGTCCTGCGTGAGTGACTCAGCAGCCTCTTGCTGCAGCCTGCATGAAAGCCAAGAGCTCAGTGGCCATCAGACTCATCCATCTCTCTGTGTGAAACCTGCTTGGTCAGAGGCTGCCAGTCTTGTACAGTCCTAGAACATCACTAGATTGCTCTTATTTAGCCTGATATTACATGTGTGTAGAAATAATGAAATGTTCAGACCGCTCTTTCAGTTGGTTACACCATTAATTATTAATGATCAGTAACAATGTAGCCAATAATCTAAACAAACAGACCAGATGAGGAAGAAGCAAAAAAGAATTATGCAGAGAAGAATTTGACAATATTACACAGGCAAATGTCAGGACTGAAAGGACACAGGACTAGAACAGTAAACAAATGGCTCAGAAACATTAAGACAAACAAGACTTTGCAAAGACTAATGAGACAAGGCAAACTTTACAACAGCACACAGGAAGAAACAAGACACCGGTAGAATCAGTAATCAGGGGATAGGTGGACAAACAGGAGGCTTATGGGAAGTGTGGTTCTCTGGAGACCAGCTTCAAGCAAGAGGCATGAAAAAACTTAATTTTGGGTTGGATTTTAGAGACCTGGATGTGGGTACAGCCTGATGTGGCATGACATTCTCTGTTTCTTTTTTTCTTTGTTTCGCTCTCAAGTGGAACATGAATCTCGCGGGATCTCCAGTTAGACAGGCCATGTGAGTCTGAATCATTTACAAACACACACAAATTATTTGCACATACAAAACATAAATGTGTGTATATGTGTGTACGTTTGACAGAGGAGTTCTGTTAAAGAATGTTTGCTTTATAGTTGAACTTGACTTTTCTCTGTTTTTCTCCATCATCATATGGTGAAGACTTATTTTCTAAGATAATCTTAGACAATCTTGTCCAGTATAGCCACACTGTGCCACTGACCTAAAACACAGATCTCTAGGCCACCATGTCAGATAGTGAATGTGTTCTAATGTGTGTTGTAGTGTTCTAAGAGGTATCTTGCATATTATTTATTAAGACCAGTTTGAGCAATGAAGAGCAGAAATCGTCTTTCCTCTTCCTCTTCTTCTTCCTGCAGTGGAGTGGCCAGATCTGACAGCAAGATAAGTGCTAAGGCCCTCTATGGTAAGCAAGCAATATTGGTCTCTGTATTTTATGGATATTTTGTTTGCAGTACTGTGCACAAAATGTGATGATGTATATTGGTATTAAGATATTGCTGTCTGCTCTTTAAGGGTGCTACTTATTTACTAATTCATAAGTTTTTGTTTTTGTTTTTAACACTTTCAACAAAACTTATTATTGCATAATGCAGCTGTTTAGATCCATGTTATGTAGATTTGCCAGTTAGAGAGATCTACACCTGATACTCTGATTCTCTGAAAATGCCCAGAAATTTCTGCATTAAAAAGTATATGTCCAATAGTTTATCACTTGTTCTCCTGAAACTACATGGGAGAAACTACACACACTTTTTTTGGATAATATCAGCAGCAATGTCATGATAATTTCAGACACATCTGCTATAAAATATAGCTTATACTGGTTTTATAGTTCAACATGCGTGTTATGAATACGTGGCTGGAAAAAGTAATATATATAAAAGAGTAATATATGTATATAAAGATCCACAATATATAATATATGAATGCAAAATGCCAGTCAATGAGTGTAAACACACAAAACCGCACTGTGCCTTGGACCTCCTCTTTTAGAGAATAGGACTGGGTATTGTTTGGGTTTTTCCAATACTTGTCCTAAAATTATAGCTTTAAAACAGTGCTTGTGCTTAAAAGGTGGCTGAACTGGTAAAAAAAATCAACAAAAAGAGGGTCAACATTAAAGAACGTATTAAGCAAAATTTGAACTTCAAAATGAACAATATATACTGAACAATATATAAAATTCGTTCCGACTGTCTCAGCAAAATTGTTTGGAGTCCAGAATTTGCTGCTTAAGATTAGAACAAAAGCTGCTAACTGCTAACATTGCTAAAAACACCCACATTCAGGTCTGAATAAAGATCTCACAAACTAGTCAATGTATTTTAGAATGAGTCACGGTGAAGTGTAAAGTGAATGAAAACGTCGTTGCTACAGGCAACCACCTGGAAGTGGTTTGAGCAAGTTAAGAGACATTTGTTGACATATTAGGTACAAAGGTTATGATCATTGTTATTGAATCACAGGGTTAGCAACTTTTGCTCTAAACTAACAAAGCAAAATCTGGACTACAAGCAGGAACTGCTGCTGGAGTTACATTAGCTGCTGAATATGGGCCATCCGTCTGAATATGGGGCATCCGTCTGAATATGGGCCATCCGTCTGAATATGGGCCATCCGTCTGAATATGGGCCATCCGTCTGAATATGGGCCATCCGTCTGTCTTCAATTGTATCCCTTTTGTTGCCAGATGTTTCATTAAATTTGACACGATCCCTGATCGACTGAGTCCTGGCCATTCGACTGCATCTGGTTAAAGTGAAAAATAATGTACATTTTATTTTTCTCTAAACTATCCCTAAGTGGCAATGTACTGAAGCACAACAAACTGTTGAGATTGAGTCAGCGGATTCTGATCATACAGGAATCAGTGTCATATCGGTACTGGATTTTGGTAACCAATCCTAGTATAAGGAGAGAAAGAATAGTTGAGAGAAAGAAGGGAAGAGGGGGAAAAAGCAGTAGCCTGTGGTTGGTTGTTTGTGACAGATGGTCCCTGATACCAGGCCCACTGCCTCAGCAGATGGCTGGTGAGCGTGTGTTCATTTTACTCTACCTGGAGGTGCCTGCATGTGAGTGTGTGTCTGGGAACGTGATACAGACAAACTACATGTGCATAAGTGCCACAGGGCCTGTGAGCAGGTGCTGCTCCAGAGTAAGAGCTGTTGCACTTTGAAGAGAATTTATTCTAAAGGAAGATGTGGCCTTCAGCTCTGTAATTCAGTGTTTGTGCTTTTGTTTTCCATTGTGACAGGTCCATTAATGCAAGTTTTATAGATGATATGTATATATGTATGTATATACATTTTACAATTGTAATCTTAAGATGGCAATTCCCTCATCTCTTCCTGGTGGCATTAAATGACAGTTTCTTTTCACATTATGAAAACAGCACAGAAGAAAAGGATGACATCATTCTCTGGAGAGACAGAGGCCAGGAGGTGAGACAGATAGCGTTACATGCTCTTCAGCAGTCACTTCAGGACAGCAGTTGGTCATACTGAAGTGTTGGGCTAGTCCATGATGGAGATGTAAGAGGAAGAAGATGGAATGATCCAGAAAGTCAACAGGTTACTATTATTAGAGTGGGGGAATCTGGACCTTTCTGGTGTTAAATGGTTCTAATGTCTCAGCATCTCATTTAACAGATGCTGAAAATAATGTATTAACAGGCGTTTTAAATGAAGAAACAGCAAATAACATTCTTTTGTACCAGTGTGTGCCTTCATGCTTGTTATGGGAGAAATGTGAAGAAGCATGTTTTCAGTTTCTGGTTGAGTAGCTAGAGAAGAGATAGTATTTTGTTCCACCAGGGATGAGCCAAAACTTAAACATGGATCACCGTTCCGGTGTGGCCAAGGCTCTGTGCCAGCCTTGCTCTGAGCATCTCTGTGCTTAAAGCTAGAGGAGGATTCAGACTGGTATAGATGATATTGGTCAGAAAAGTTTTAAAAGTCTCCAGTAAGAGACCAGACATTCCCTATTCTGTGAGGTCACTCTTTTAATAGATGGCAGAGCAGGTTTCCCGTCCAGGTAGCTGCACCCTGATGGTCGCTGAAGAACTCGGACTGCTACACTCCATCGTCAGTGCTCTGACACGGCCCACATGTCGCTTAAGTAGCCCTCGCCACAAGCTGTGAAACAATTGCCGTTTGAATGTCAGCCATGAATAAGGCATGCAAACAGCTCTACTTTCTGACCACTGCAACTGTACCTGCCCACTTCAAGTGCTACCATTTCACCCCAGAAGGAAGAGATGGAGCAGAGGAGTGAGGGCAAATGAACTGAGGTATGGAGATAAGTGGGACATGAAAGAACATTTCCCCCTGAGCCCACATCGGTGGGACAGGGAGAAAGAGAAAAAAGAGGTGGGCGTTTTTGATACTTTATCCCATAAACCAACTGACAGGGACATTTTGTGATAAAGATTTGGTGAAGTGCAGTATGAAACAGGCCAGCTGCAGTTGCTCCATCTGCAGAGAGGCAGGCATGGCAGGGGAGATGGAGAGACTCACCAGACACTATTGTAATTCATTGTGTTGTGACAGTTCTGAGTCACAGTTCTGGGATACTGTAGTTTAATGTTTTGCTTAATGACAGGGGAAAAAAATTACAGAAAAAAAACAAAAACATATTTATGGATGACTCCAAGCCATCTACTGGCTCTGATGCTTTTATATGAGGCTGTCATAAACACAGCTTGCAGCCTTAAGTCAGTGTCAGTGTTTATGACAGCCTATCTTTGACAAAGGCACTAACCCTAGAGCTAGGAGATAATCCACCATAGGTATATTTTCATGACTCTCTTAAAGGTGCCATAAAATGCTTTTTGTATAAAAGTTATGTAACTTTGAAAAAGGCCCATATGCTGTTTTACATGTACATTAACAACCCAATAATTTGCCCCTAGAATGAAGCAAGCTATTTTTTATAAAAGATTTTTTTTGGTGCACTCATTAATAATTCATGAGCTCTGCTCTGACTGGCTGGTTTACGGCAAGGGACCATAATAGATCACACAGATTTCTCAAACAAAACTGTTTAACAGATTGACTAGGTGTCTTGCCAGATGACAGTCATTTTAACTTAAGTGGTAGAGAAGCTACATTTAGACAGAGTTAGCTACTTATTTAGATAGTTTCTAAGTTGCATTTTGTTAATGAAATGTAAGTAAGAAAGTTACCTGGCAAACATTAACAAAGACACATTTTAGATTGTACATTCTTGGCCAAAAGATTTCATTTTTTATGGTGGGAATTTTTATCATACTGACATGCCAAATATCATGGAACAGGAACTAATTATGTATCAGACCCTTTGTTGCCTCAATTCCACAAGAGCATGGAAGCTATTTGGGTTGCCATCCACAACTCCATGGTATTTGTAGGTGCAGGATAGTGAGTGCAAATAGACCTCTCCACCACATCCTATAAAGTCTTGATTGGGTTTATGAAGCATGAATGTTCAGACCACACCATTTGTTGGAACTCTCCAGAATGGTCCTCGAACCAGTTCTTGACAACTTGGCTCAAATGATATGGTGCATTGTCCTGCTGTGATATTGTGATATTGACCTTCATTGTGGGGGTACATGAATTCCATAAATCACTGTAAATGGTCACCATGTACACAGGAATGCTATCTTAACAAAATTATTTTGTAGTTAAAGTGATAATTGTATAAATCTCAATACGGAGTTGCAGTGGAAAGATAGACAAAGCTACTGGGTGTGACCTGAGCAAAGCATATTAGAAAAACTGTTACAGTATACAGCAAAAGATCAAGCATGGTCACACATTTAAAGCATATCATCCTAGGGTATCATGGACCAAACCAGGAGCCAAGGCACAACAATGGCTTCATTTAAGTAGCTCTTTGCTGCAGAATCAGAGCAGGATAAAGCTCTTACCAAATCTGTTGGGATGTTTATTGCTACAGACATGAGCCCATACTCCATTGTGGAAAACAAAGAGTTTAGAGCGTCTTCTGTTGCTCTAACCAGAGATGGGTGGACCTCTAAGGCAACAAAAAATTATTTGACTGCTCACTACATCACTGTGGTGTGGGTGATGATAAGCCCGGTCCCATAGACATTCCCTCTCTATGCAAGTCACACAGGTACAAATCTGGTGCAGGTACTGAAAGAAGCTGTTACAGAGTGGCAGCTAGTGAGACCCAAATACAAATATCCCAGTCACTACAAATAATGCCAAGAACCAGGTAAACACAGTGATAGAAGCTGGAATGGTGCCACTGATAGCTTTCTGCACATAGCATGCCAAGGTTAGGAGAATCTCAGTAAACCAGACGGAGTGCCTCCTTGGGAGGATAAGAAAGGTGCCGCAGAAGCACAACAGCTGCTAATGTGCTTAAGACCAAGCAAGAAATGCTATAGCTACCAACCCACAAATGCTTACACAATGTTGATGTACAATTTACATGAGATAAAACCCCCTTATGACATGCTGGACTATCTTGAGCAGCAGGCATCTGTAAGCTTGGCACTAAGGGACAAGATCTTGAAAAGAAACATCAAAGATACTGTCACCTTGCGTCTGAAACAGCTACTCATCAACAGTAATATCTTGTCCTGGCTTGTAGCACAGATTAGAGTTACGTAAGGACCGTACACCGGTCACAATGACAAGATAAATATATAAATAACACAGTAGTAAATTAGCTATAATATAAAGTCTGAGGCTGTGCCACAGCATTGTGGGGGGGAACCAGGGGTGCTGATAAGGGCCTCCATCCAGTTGGTTAACCTTTCATCTGCGTCTGGATGAGTAGGATGTGGTTGGTCCGGGACAGGTAGCAGGAGATAACAACCTGTTGCTATACATGACAAGCTTGTGCTCCTTGGATATGAATGGTTGAGTAAAATTTGCCTGGACCCACTTATTAGCACAGCTAAAAACTTCATCAGGTCTTCTGTGTGAAATCCCTGCATGTCGAACACACATTGTTGCTGGTTCTTCTGCCCCAGGTTCTTGGGTTCACAAGCTGTAATTTGTCAACTGCCTCTGGAAATAGATGTTAGGTCACATTGGATGTGTGGATTGGAAGTGACACCTTGTAAATCAGTTCATATCACATAGCAATTGCTGTTGACTGTTGCTTCTTCCTATATTTCGGTGTAGGTATGAATTGAGTTTTTTTTTCCAAATTCCTAGTGGTTTAGGTAGTCCAGTGTTGCTTTGATTTATTACAGTTGGTCTGCTTAGTTTGATTGTGAAAGTTCTCGTAATTTACTGGGTGATTACATTTGCACTAACAGTCGTATATGTTGTTTTGTAATTCTATAATCATTTTTATTCCTCAATCAGAGCAACGCAAGAAATACTCCAACTCGAATTTCATAATGCAGGAGACCTCACAGTACCACGTCCAGGTGAGGCAGCTACTTCTCTCTCCATTTTGTCTTTTGTTTTCTTACTAAACTGTAGGATGGTGTGGCACCTGCTGTCTTTTCAGTAACCATGGGGACTTTAAGTTAAAGGTTGAAAACATTACAGTTTTTAGAATGGCACTGAAATAAAACAGGTACAGTCAAGCCACTGGCACCTTTTTCAGACATGATCAGATATAACCGATTCACTCTGAGAGCACTTATAATGAAACTGTAGCACCAAGGTTCCTTCCTATGTTGAGGAACATCATCTATTACTATATATGCATTACACTGGTTTAATACAAATAGCATTGGCAGACATGGCGAGTTTTGGGTGTTCACTGAATAGATGCCAATGGCAGCTTTTACAAATCTGTGTGTATTTGAATGATCATAAGAAGCTTGAACTGTTATGTCCCTCTCTCTCTCCACTGATTTATTTTTCTAACTGTACACCTTTCCTTTAATCTCTCCAACTCCCTTCACTAATACACTTACATGTATCCATGCACACTGTTCTTTCACTGACAAACTGCTTCTCTAATATCAGGTTTTCATGCTTACATATACACTTCAGTATCAGAGAATCACTACTGTAAGCTGTCATACAGTTTAAGAGACGACCAGAGCACCAATTTCATGACTTAGCTTACAGGTTACTTAACAATTTCTAAAGCACCTATGCTAAGAAAGGGAAGAAAGTACAAAAATGTCTTGATGTCATTCAGGCAGAAATTCAGAATCAATGTGACTGAAAGTGCCTTCACTTTATGTTAACTGGCTCTACTAGCATTTTCCATTTGGGACAAGAGCTTCCTTTAACTGTTCCACTTCATGGATGTGCTTATCTTGAACCTTTATACTCTTAATGAGTCCCAATTGTTTTTCAAAGCTCATTGAAAACTCTCCAGTGTTAGTGTACACTGTGATCGAACATGAAGATAAGTGGGCGTGTGGTTCAGTTGGATGTTTAATGCGTGTGGGTAACACAAAACCCTCTGGCACTTTGAAGGAGCAGCGTTTTTTGATCAATTATGGAGGACTTTATTTGAATGAATACTACACTGTCAGAGTTTAACCTTAGACATGGGTCAGGCCTGGTGGTAGCACTATCCCTGGGCATTTTGATAAGATCTTGCTAATGAAACATCTCTTCTTTGCTTTGTCTTGCTCAAACACACAAATACATAGCATGCATAAACATACAGGTGTACAAAGTACAATCAATTATGCATACCTACCCAGTTATGTTTTTAAATTGTGGGAGAAACCATGCTGGTTGGACTGGAATTTGATGACTTTAGGTCATTAGGAAGATAATATGTAACCATTTTAGTGATTTTGAGCTCAATCCTCACTAAGGTACATCCGGACCTCCAAACACTGAGAGATTGGCTGGACTGAGGTTTCATGGAAAGGTGTTATACCCCCTATTACTTTGGAAACTGAAATATTATGGTTTTTTCACATCCCCTTGACAAATACTTAATGGGTACTTCAGACTAAAATTGGACTTACTTTGGGACGGGCTGATAAGTTGTGCGATCCTTTCAAAAATCAAATAATACCCTTCTTCCTTACATTGCATCTCTAGCTGTTAGTATTGTTGATCATTCCATTCAAAGACTGTCTGTGGTCTACTGACTGTAATTTGCAGTCAGCTCTTTCTATATTGCTTGGCTGCAATAATAAGAAAATACAATATCACATAACTACAGTATTACAATAATGACATACTACTAGAAGTAGTAGAGTGATTAGCACAATAATATGCTCTAATGTCCTTGTAACAGATTTGTAACTGTTTAGCTAGCACCAAAAAGTACAGACTGCTGTGTGATCTAGCATCTCAGCTCCCTCATCTGAGCTTGTTGAGTAAACAACTTTACATATTTAGTAATGCTCTACATCCTTCCTAATCAGAGAATTTGGGATTTTGGGAATTGTTTCTACAACATGATTCAGAGTTTGGCATTCCTGCACCAACTTTACATTCTGTGAACCCACAGTTTGCATAACTGGTAAAAGCAAAACAAACAAAACAACAACAACAACAAAACAAAGGATAAAGAACTTCCAAATAATTGAAGCAATGAGAAGTTATGGATACACCAATGACAAATACACATTTCCAAACTTCCTTAGTAACAGTTTAATGCAGTCTATTGATTTAAATGTTTAGTTTTCTTGTTGTCTCTGTATAATGTGCTGTTAAAACCAGCTGTGGCTTACAAGATTTTTAAACATGCATGTCAAAGACTGATTGCTAATTAAGTGTTAATTAAGCATATGGTGTTACCACAGGACACTAAGAATGCAGTAACCACCCTTATTAAGCAAGTAGAGAGTTAAAGTGGCATGTCAATGTGTGTTTGGGGCGTGTGTAGCACTTCCATGTAGGTGACAGAAGGGTACACTGCAGTAGAGTGGTATTGTTCTGGTTGATGAATCCACACTGTGCGTACTCATGAGCTGGTGGGGGCTGTAGGTAGCTTAGGGAGGCTGTGTGGGTGGGAGAGTACTGGCAGGAAAGGCCTGGGTGGGTTTCAGTTCTGCAGAGCCTTGCATTCAGATGTAGTAAAACTGCGATGAACATTGTGATGAAGTTACTGTAAAAGCCATCGCTGCATTTCATTATGCAGTCAACACTAATGAATGAATCAAGAACCATAACGAACTAAAACAATGTCTTGTTTTAGCTACAGAAAGAGTCAGGTAAAATGAATGAAAAATAGATGTTTTATATTCAAATAAAAACAAAAATAAAGGCAAGTTTCTAGGTGCTATCTCCAAATAAACTTTATTACAAATAAAATAGCACACAAAAATGAAGAAATTGCATGTCTAATTGGATCAGTAAAGAGTAACAAATCTCTTTTCAGCATCTGTCCTCATTTATAATGGACAAAACAGAGTCCATTGCCACAGTAGACGATGCAGTGAAGAAGCTGATTCTCCTGGACTCTAAAGACAAAATCTGGACCCAGGAGATGCTTCTGCAGGTCAGCGACAAGGCTATCAAACTCCTGGACTGTGACACTATGGTGAGTGCATGTCTTATTTTGTGAGAGTGTGTGTGTGTGTGTATATTTTTGTGCCACATACAAACTTTAATCATAGTTTATTTATAAAATGCATAACAATGCAGCAGTAATTGCTAGCAAATAGTATCATTTGTGAATCTGTTGAATGTAATGTTTATTGTGGCCTTTGTGTTTTATAGTCACACATTTTTTATACAATTGTGAATTGATTTCTATGTCCATGTAACACTGGGAAATGGTAGGTCAGTGTAACACTGGTCAATTCCAAATGCGGTTTATTGAAACACTACAAAGTACACCAAGGCAAACAGAACTGTGGAGGCCAAATCTACAGCACTGAAATAACAAAACAAATCCAGGGTGAAAAATACCAGAAGAGATAGAAACACTTATACAACAAACATAGCTAAGAACTGGTAGCTAACTATACAAGAATTTGCAACGAGGCTTCAGTTAATGAGAGCAGATTAAAGACAGGTGATATTCTAAGAAATCAGTACTGAGAATTACCTCCTCATGTGAGAGTGAGGATCACCGGGACCATCTATCAGTCAATATGAGGGTGACCTGACTGTGTTGCTCATAATCAAAGACCTTTATTCCTGTGATCAATTTAGAGAAACCATCCTGAAGAACAATACTTGTTCAGATCATCCCTTTATTACCTCTATGACCCTTTGTTCCTGTATTGTTTCTTTACTGCTCTCTCCCTCTCTGCCTCCATAACAGGAGGAGCTGGAGAATTTCCCTCTCTCCACAGTGCATCACAGTCAGACAGTGCTGAATAAGACTCG
>JAOXYF010000007.1:8471612-8485262 GCA_028565775.1 Sternarchorhynchus goeldii | reverse complement strand
GGCCAAACCTCCATCTGAAGCAGAGTTCATTGACTGCATCCAGAAACTAAAGTTGTGCTTCAACCTGCTGGTGAGTTTCTGGCCTCCAGCACACAGCCTGCAGTCATCTGCCCTGCCTCAATGTGGCACTCAACTGCAACTATCACACCTTTACACTCTCACCATTCTCACCATCACACCTTTACACTCTCACCATTCTCACCATCATACCTCTACACTCTCACCACTGAACTCATACATTAAAATTCACATACCCCAAACACTAAAACTGTAAAGTTCCCAAAATACTGAAACTAAAAATTTTGGGCCTTTGAACAGCCAATGATGTATGACTCTTAGTATGAATTTTAAATCATTTGTAGATTTGTATATTATGTAGCTTTAAAGTTTGATATTCTGACTTTAAAGCAGCAGTGTATATACTCAGACTATATAATAGTTGGTTTAGCTTAAAAATGCAAGCTAGTACAACTACCAGCCGCTCCCCCTCTTCACAACCCTCCAGCCCTGCCTCCAAAGTCCCTCCAAAACACAGAATCAAGGTGAGCTTTTATCTTTAGTTATGATATTAAGTTACTGAGGTAGCGTTGACACTAGCATGCGAAATCTAACTACCATGCTTACTTAGCATTAAATTATCTAGATACTTGGGCAGAGACCCTCACCCACTGTGCATTGTTTGCATCAAACATGCTCAGGCGTTTCTGGCTGACCCACTGTATCACATCAGCTGTGCTCTGATGCTGCTGAAAATTGGAGAGTAGCTATGGGACAGACAGGACTGGTGCCTGTCCAGTGCTACGCATCAGGCCATATCCTCTGACGTCAGCTGCAAGGTTCCTAGAGACATGATGGAAGCCAAATCCCCTAAGGTACCTCCTCTGTTTGAAGACCTCCTCACAATGGAAGGGGAACCAGGCAATGAGGGGACGATGCCAATTCTGATCTCTTGGTGGATGTGGATGATAACTTTTCTTTCCCGGCTCTACAGTCAAGACCCTCCAGCGCAACTGACACATTTTCATATGATGAGGTGTTTAAATGGGCTGTTGCTAATCTACACCACATTTGTCCAGAGGAAGCCAGCATGCCAAGCGAAGATTCTGAAGGAGACGCCAGTTAGACTCAGGCACCAAACTGTGGCGTGACACTTGGAGTTTATGGATGAGGTGCATGGCCAACAAACGTCATGCCCCCCTTCAAGGAAGCAGGGGAAGCCCAAAGACCAGCCCTGTTGAGCCAGCAAGTTAGCCAGTGCTCCAGAATAGTAAACTCCAAGCTGTGGAGAAAACATCCGTTTGCAGCAAAGGTAGTGGCTCAGAACCACTTGCCCCACCTTGTGGAAGGTAACAAGAAAGAGGCGGCCTGGCACCCTCCACCTTGTACTGAAAGGAAAAGGAGAACCCTGGGGGGGAAATGCAGCTGTATTTGTGCTAATTTGGGGGCTCGACAGTTCAAAACACTTTAGCTACTCCTTTGGTTCATGAACAGTAGGAATTGCAGGGGTCGTTTAAAAACAAAGTATTAAGTGTCACCAAGCTCTCCGTTCAGGAGACATACAAATAAAAATAAAGAGTGAACAACTGCAATCGGGCCATGAGCCTAGGATGAAGTGCTCCCCACATTTCAAAATACCAACAAAAGAACAGAATTTCTCCTCTCCATCCCCTTTGATATAATGGGGAGACCACCATCTCCTCATGTCCCTGATATCTGCGGCTCCAGCACGGAAAGCACGGGGGCATGTTTGCTGTGTGAACAGACCAGTGGCATGCATGTGAAGTTCACCTTTGGGTTTCCCAGGTCTCCCAGGGATACAGGCTACAGATTGCTATGAAACCACCCATATGTAATGGTGTGTTTATTCAGTGCCCAATGGAGATTCAGCTCTTGTCCTACAACACAAGATTGCATCCCTGTTAAAGTGATTAGAGTTCTCTCAGAGGAGTTTTTAGCCCTGCTACATTGTAACTCCAAAGAAAAACATCCCTGCATTTCACCCCATTTTAGATCTCTGTGTGTTCTATGCCTGGATACTGCTACACAAAATGCTCTGTCAATCAATTTGTCAGTATGACTGATCTGCGACAGTCAATCTGTTAGATGGTCACATAGACATTTACCCATCATACATAAATATTTGCCTTCTCTACTTGCACATTATATGGTAATAAAGGCTGTTGGTGCCACCACGGGAACTGTCACTGGGGCTGTTTTCTCTTTTTCGCCCCATTGTACCCCTGGGGGGTGTGGCACTTTGCTTTTACCTCTGACCATGGCAAAGTAAGTGAGTAATTTACAGGCATTGTCCATCCGCCCCTCACGTTTGTAGTTTGACCTGCACTACACCTCACCCTAACCCTGCTTTTTTGCTGAACGTGATGGATGGATTTGGCCTACAGGTTCTTGATGATGAAGCTAGTGAGTGTCCAGATAAGACGCAATCTTACTTTGCTGTGTTAAAAGCGGAACAACCCATACATCGTTTGTTTTACTTCCTGATACCTACTAGTTCCTCACAGGCTATTACCAGTGCTTTACTTCAAAGTCACCTGCTGTGACAAGCAAGAGGGGAATCTACCATCCTCACCCAGAGAGTATGGCCCTACGGGCCTAGCCATTGAGAGGTGGAACATGAATATGATTGGCAACTCATTGATACAATACAAATCCACAGTCTTCTCTGCTTGAACATTATATGTCAATAAATGGCATGTTTTTGAGCACCAGTGTATTATACGCTGTCCGATATGGGCAGAAACCATCTACAAGAAGAAGTGTCTGCTTCACTGAAGCGTCTTCATTTAAGCGGCAAAGAACCTTCTGCTTCGTTGTAGCAAATTTGCGTGGTAGCTTCTGTAATAACTGCAGTCAGCAAGCAGAAAACTGTCAGATACAGAAGATGCATTCAGTGATTTGATCACAGGGCGTTTGGGTGTGTTCACACTTGGATTTTCATGTGGTACAGTGAAATCCGAAATTGATCCAGTCACCAAAACACACTCAGGACCAACTGTAAGTGTGTGTAAGAAGCTCATTATGACTAGTTTGCTTTCACACATAAAAATTCCACCCGGACTATGGATAGATTGTGCAATTCCATCTATTTTACATCTTTTTTTTTCTCTGTTTACATCTCCATACATGGCTCCAGGAGAGAATAGCACACACAGCAGATCACACCAGATATCACCTGAACTCTAGATCACTAATTTCAAGAGGATCAGAGATTTTCTCCACTCCTGCTCTCAAAAACAGCTTTCACACTTGACCGACAAACTGAACTCTGAAAAAATCTAGTTTGAAAGTTCCCTAAATATGCAGAATCTGCATATTTATATTACTACATAATTTTGCAGATTGGATGTTTATACCTGAATTCCGGTGAATACGTGAAATATGAACATGATCCAGTAAAGATGTATGTTCAAGGTGTAAATCGGCTCAGTGTGTGCAGGACGATTCAACTTCTTTTTCTTCTTTTTATCAGACTTTAGTATAATCATCAGTCATGCATGTGTGCTTCCTCTACAGGCCAAACTAAAAAAACACATTCAGAACCCCAATGCCTCAGAACTTGTCCACTTCCTGTTTGGACCCCTTGAGATGGTAAGAACTGAAAAAAACACAAACAAATACACACACATACACACACATACACACACACACATGATGGCTATGTTGTTTGTGTTGTATGCTGTTATAGGTTTTGCAGAGTTGTGGCAGTCCTGACTTGTCTCGCTCAGTCATCTCTCCTCATCTGTCTCGAGATGCGGTGGACTTCCTGAGAGGACACCTGTCCCCTAAAGAGATGTCCATCTTTGAGCTGCTGGGGCCTTGCTGGACACGACCCAGGTAGCTCTGCTACTGCTGCCACCCCCCCCCCCTTTAGTATATTCCATAACTTCCCTAGGTAACTACATATAAAACGTTTTAGAGAATGTTTATATAGCTGTATAGATTCTGGCACCATCATTATTTAATTGTATTTATGGAATATAAATTAAATGAACATTAGTGATGAATGAACTTTTTTTTTTTTTTAATTCCCATGGCCCAGTATGAATGTCCCTGTGCCTGTCTAAATACATGTCATATAGGAATGCAGGTGTCATATAGGTATAAAAAAGGTATTAACTTATTATTCATTGATCTAGTAGAATAGATTAACTCTCCATGCTTTCTATATCTTTTTAACATACCTTAATAAATTGGTATAATCTGGGAAATGAAGGATGTTGCGCTCCCTCTCTCTCTCTCTCTCTCTTTCTCTCTCTCTCTCTCTCTCTCTCCCTTAGAGCTGATTGGCCAAGGGATCAGTGTGCTCCTCTCTATATTCCAAAATTCCGTAATGGCTGGGAGCCTCCAGTGGAACTGTTCCGCACAGCACCATGGGAAACTGAGTGTTCTGGACCCATGTCCCCCAAGTCTTCAGAGTACAGGAAAGAAGAGGTGAGAGATGGTTTATTAATAAAAACTGAAAAAAACATAAATGCTGGTTAAAAAAACTGTTTAACCTCATATTTATTGTATGATGACTATTTTACAGCAGTAAATATCAAACTAGAGTTCACATATCATGTTAATAATTATTGCTGCTCAGTTGTAAAGCTTTCAGTGTACAGCATTCAACTGTTATATTAGGTCAGCAAATCTAACTTTTCTTTGCTTCTCTGTAGTTCTTTGGATCACAGCCCTCACTATCATCAAATGGGTGAGTTTTGAACTGATAACAGTCAAAGTATTATTAAACAAAAAATATTCAACTTATTTTAATATACTTGTATCATTTCCCCAAATTATTTTGTATACATACTTTAAAGATTGTCAAATCCTTTTACATTACAATAGCAAGATTCTATATCATCTAGAACATTACTGCAATCCAGTGATTAAGTACTAGTGACCTCCTTCAATGACATTCCAACCCCTGTAGGTCCTTCACAGTGCCTCCCACTGGCCGGAAGTATGCCAAGATTCTCTACCACTTTGTGGCTCGCAATGCCAATGAGCTCTCTGTCCTTCAAGATGAGGTTTTAGAGGTGAGAGAGACTGAAGGAGAGAGAGTAATAGTTGTTAGCAGTGTTTGAAATAGGTTTGACTAATCCAAGCTGTTTGTGTGAAGGTAATTGAGGATGATAAGCAGTGGTGGAAGTTGAGGAACAGGAGTGGGGAAGCAGGGTATGTGCCCTACAACATCCTAGATGTAGTTACAGTAGATGATCGTCATGGTGTGGACCCAGTATACAGCTCGGTAATGCACTCTCATGTCAGTTCACATCACTTTCACTGCATTGTGAGCTCTGTAAAAATTACATCCCTGATAATATATCTATATCTGTCTGTCTCACTCCCGCTCTCCATTTCTTTCTCTCCTTCTCTGTAGTCCTATAAAAGTGTCTCTCCCTCTGGGCCAATGGGTATTGGGGAGAATTTTGACAGGCCAAGATTACCACGGGATAAAGACAGTGAGTTTGTCAAGGAAGCAATCATTTGGGATACTCACTAACTGAATCAGACCATAAACACCCAGCCTTATTTAATCAGGTTTGGAAAGGCTGAAATTTGTATACTGCAAGCTGAATTTCTTAAATAGTTTCTTACCACTTGAAATTGAGAGATGTTTTTATCTGAAATGTTCTTACTGCTAATATTTGCAGTCAGTATGGTATCATATTCAGTATAGACAGCTATGGGAAAGTTTCTCCATTCTGATAATGCTTACTCTCTCCCTCTCTCTGTTTGTCTCACTCTCTGTCATTCAGATCGCACAAAGTCAATGGATGAAGTAAATGATGAGCTGCTGAAACGGATCACAGACAGTAAGAACCAGCTGCCAACTCGCAACTTCAGAGTGGAGCGTCACTCCAACCCTACAGTTCCCCTCACCTTCGACTCCTCTCCTGCTGAGGTTACGACCTGGCTCAATGCCAAATCTTTCTCCAAACCGTGAGTCTCTCTCTGGTTGCATATTTGACTTTGTTTTGCAAGAACATATAAAAGAAGACATAATAGAAAACACGATCATTTACATTAATTAGTTGTTTGTCAGGAGCACTAGGTTAAGCATGCACCTATGCACCTAAATCTGTTTGTGTATGTGTGTGTATAAGTGTCAACACCTGTGCAACTGAATATCTCCCAGGACGGTGGAGTGTTTGGGTATTCTGAGTGGAGCTCAGCTGTTTTCCCTTAATAAGGAGGAGCTTAAGGCAGTGTGTGGGGAGGAAGGGTCTCGAGTCTACAGCCAGATCACTGTGCAGAAAGCCCAGCTAGAGGTCAGCTATCCTTCACACTTCACCTAGTGACTGACAAACATATGCCTTACAGTTCAAACTCCAGCAGGCTAAAATCTAACTGTTATGTGCCACATGCATCTGTTGTTAGAAAGCCATTTTTTGTTGGTTTTTTTGCTTTAATTTGTTGTTTTATTAGCCCCTACTGGAGAGTCCTAGAATAACCATTTTCTAGATTCTGATTCTGAGTAAACTTACCATATCTGTAAATATCAAATAATATAGTGGCACAGAACATGTTGCTGCTTTTACTAATGTAGGACCTGCTTCTCCTGACCAAGTTTCAAGCAAGTCAGAGAACAGCAGCTTCTACTAGTAGCAGGTCTCCCAAATAATTTCCAATAATTTCCTCTGTCTGGCAGAAGAGCCGAGGAAGCTCAGAGCTTCAGGAGATCATGAGGAAACAGCAGGAGAAGATCGCCTCTGGTACCAACTGAGCACGCTCACTTCAACTTGTCAATCAAACTGTAATAATAACAATACACATAGAAGATGACAGAAATGATGCAGTTCCTGTGAGAAAGTGCACAATCCTGCTTTACCATTGTACCTCTCCCCATTGTCATATAGTGTACATTTGTTAACATCTTATAATTATAATTATAAAGAGGATAAGGTGTTGACTGTCCTTTGCTAAGCCATTAGAGTTTCACAGAGGGCCCATCCCACTTACTTCATATCAGAAACTAAAACCTCTTTACAGGTTCATCAGGCATGCACCTTCCTTTGTTGGTGCTTCTGTGAATTGAGTGCACATCAGCCACCAAGTCTTCATACTTCAGCTTCTTCCTTTTAAAAACTTTATTAACTGCATCCTCATAATGGAATCGTTAACTCGTTAACCATCTGTTTACTTTCAGAGTACATCATATCCAGCCTCAGCACAGCTAGAGCAATACAATGTGGGTAGTTTTTTAACTGACATCTGCTTAATTCAAATCTCATGCTTCTACCCATCTATTGATAGTTAGTTTGCACTCGCTCTCCTGCACACTGCCCCTCAAGCCACGTACAAACCAAAATGCTCTATTCATCACTGTTAGACAAAGAGTTAACCTCTATACACCTCTATAAACATGCTAATAACCAACCTTTCAACAAACTTTAATTGCCAATAAAATGTTTCAGCATTCCAACCTCAAGTTTACAGCTAGGATCTTGACCTGCACACTAATGTTTAGTATAGGAAGGATGTCGCAACTTGGTCCAAGCTCATATTTGCTCTACCCATAACCCACGCTCTCACCAGGTGATTCTCCTCTTCTCTAGATGTGTATTACATTTGTTGGTTTTGCTTATTTATTATTTGTAGAACAGGTCTTGTTTTAATTTCTCTTTACAAATTGTTTCTGTATAATTGTTTATGTTGAGAATATAATTAGCTTTACAATATGCACCTCTGTACAAACCCTGTGTCTGAGAGAAGGGGATTAAATTACAGCTGTTGCAAACAGAATTGATATATATATATATACTCGTGTCTAGAATTTATATTTTAGAATAATTGTATACTGTCTTTGTGACACAAGTCTTGTGTGTTACAAGTCTTAGAAGCACAATCAATTTTTTTTTTCATTTGGATATATGAGTATCGCTGTTTAAAAAAAATACAAAGATATTTATGTACATAATGTCCCTAACCTTGTTTTAATATGCATGTTCAAGTGCTGATTTTTGTCATGAAAGGATGACGCAAGAACATAATAAATTACGCTCAAGCATTTGTGATGGAATGGTTCTATTTGTGTTCTTTTGTGATTGAATGGTTCTGGTTGTGTTCTTTTGTGATTGAATGGTTCTATTTGTGTTCTTTTGTGATTGAATGGTTCTGGTTGTGTTCTTTTGTGATTGAATGGTTCTGGTTATGTTCATTTGGATTTTGAACTTAGTGCTTGCTTTTCTTGACGTAATGTCTATAAGGTTTTAAACTTCACATTAATTGTTGTGCTCAGACATTATAGTTGTTGGAAGATGTGTACTTTATGTTACAAGTATTTTTTTCTCACATTAGTTATAACATGGGTGGTTACAGGAGTACATGCAAAGGAACAACAGCATGGACAAACTCAGAGTACAAAAAACTGGAATGGCCTAAAATTTAATCATTAAGTCTGCCAAAATTCCACATTAAGTCACCAGACACTGTCTCACCTAACTTCTGACAGTCTTGATTAATTTATGTAATCTAAGAAAGCTGTTTAACACAAAGTTTGAAAAGTAGTATTGAAAAACTATGAAAAAGTTATAATATTACAGCATTGTATAGTAAATTTGGGAAGTCTTGAAGTCCAGCATTTAAAAAACATTTATGTCTACCTGATGTGGTCCCGAAAAAGCACCATAATTCATATTACAATGCCAGTATACCAGACACTTGGACAATTTGACGTTGGATAGGACTAGAAGTGGTGCTCATTTCCAATGGTAATTTCTAACTCACAAAATAAGCCTCTTGGGTCAGTTAACTGAAAAGAGGATTTTGGGTAGTGAAATTATGAAGATGATAGAAATTGTTTCACATATTCACTGAGTGAGTCAGGGGTGAGCCGACAGTTATTTGTGAAGGTAGGCGTCTAGCCACAGCTTGCCTGATGTCCTCAAAGACCTGAACAAAGGTAAATGATTAGGTTTCATGATTAGGTTTTAATACCACATTAGCCTACAACTATGTTTACTGTACAATATGCAACTAATTTTACTATTGGTTATTTTTTTACCCATAGAAGCTCTACGTACACAGAATCATCTGAAGGAGTCTATTAGGACATGTATTTACTAGCACATTTAGAAACAGAGTGAGCAGCCCGTGAACTGCAGGTGGCTACCTGACAATGTCACACCAGGCCTCCCATAGGCCTTTGACCTGGTAATTCACGCCATGCTTCTCACAGAGCTGTTGCACCAGAGGGGCAGCATGGACATAGTTATGGCGAGGCATTGTGGGAAACAGGCTGGTGGGAAAATAAAGAAAACAAACCTGATAAAGAGAGCCCTGCAAGGTATGGTAGTGTACACACACAAACACATTTCTTATATTCTTAATATTCAGAAATATCAAATGTTTCTCCTTGACAACATCCACTTTCAAGCCGTATGTTGCAAGTCAAGGTGTAATGTGAAACCTCGTCAATTCAAAAATGAGTACACCCTTATAAGTAATCTAATTCAAACTTTAAACACTCCATTCCAAAAGTTGAAACTGAATTCTGATTGGATAATTAATGTTTGCAGGTGAAGCCAACTGATCCTGATCACTAATTGAATACAAATAGGGCAACCACAATCCATATAAAACCATTCTGCTCTTTGAAGTCTCTAAAATGGCACATGGCAAAGAACGTCCTTTAGATTTGAGAAAAATAATAATTTTGCTGCACCGGAGAGGATACAAATGAATAAGTTCCTCATTACTTGTCAGCAAGAATACCGTGGCAAAGGTCATTCAGACTTTCAAGAAGACTGGCAATGACCTAATCTCACCCCTCGTGATGAGTGCCATGCACTGCTGGCAGGGAGAAGACTACCATGATATATGCATGGTACCGACAGTAAAGCATGGTTGTGGAAGTGTGCTTGTTTGGGGATGTATGAGTGCCAAGAGAGTAGGACAGCTGTGTTTCATTGATGGCATCATGAAAGCTGAGAAACACTGTGAAATTTTTGAGGAGCATATGTTACCCTGTCTGAGAACCTCGGGTCAATGAGCAGTTATTCAGCCTGACAACAACCCCAAACACACACCCAGGGCCACAACTGCCTTCTTACAACACCGAAAAATGAAAGTCTTGGCATGACCAAGTGTGTCGACCTGTTTAAATCTCATTGAGCTTCTTTAAGGAGTTCTAAAACAAAAAGTTGAAGCCATGGAACTTTCAAGCTCTGAAGGAAGTCATCCAACAGGACTGCAGTAATATTCACAGCACATCATGCAAAACAATTGTCGAATCTATGCCTAGGAGAGTCAAAAGTTGTCTTGGATAGCAATGGTGGACATACAAAATATTAGTTTCATGTCACATTTTCAAGGTTTGACTGGGGGTGTACTCATTTTTTTGTCTACTATTTTGTAAACCAATGTACTAAATGTTTTTCATCTGCATTTGCAATAAACTTAGGTTGGGATTGGTCTACTAAACAAAGGTGCCAATACTACTTTGCCATTGTATTTTCTAGATTTTTCTTTTTAAAAAAAGCATATTTGTATATCCTAACAATGGGTGTAATAATTTCTGGGCTATACTGTATTGTGCGTGCATATACTAACACGTAACACTGTTATACTCACTGGTGCTCGATCTGGAAGTTAAGGTGCCCACTGAACCAGTCATTGAATAATGACTGCTCAACATTACAGGTGGCTTTCAACTAAACAAAAGATCATAAAAATACTCAGCCTAATTTTGTACATTTTTTTTTCAGTATTTTTGAAGTTGAAAAGATATTTTATAGATTCCACTAGAATCAAATTAAAAGAATGCTCCACTCACAAATCATGTGTTTATTCACATATATCTGCGTCAGCTCTTTGACAAATGTTGGTTATGACAAGTGCACAGTTTCAGCATTCTGGACCAGAACAGAAGCCTAGGCTGCCCTGACCAGACAAAACTGTGATGCAGGACACTGAACCAAGAAAGTACCTGCATGGTGAGCCAATCATCATGCTGCTCATGATCGACCTCCATGGGGATGTGGTTCATTTGGGTAACCCACACAAACCAGTGACTCTCCAAAAACCTGCAGATTACACATGCAGTACAAATGCACTACTGTGGTTAAATGTTTCATTAAATGGTTCAAAGTGCAAGAGCGAGATGATGGACTTCTTACCTCACAAAGGTGATGAGCGCTATTGATCCCAGGAATCCATAGTAGGGAACATAACATGAGAAGTAGCGCACATAATAGGTCAGGTACCATGCAAAGTCCTAAGGAGAGAAGAAACACCACGTAACACACCACTAAAGAGCAACCAGAGATTACAATCCCACATACAATGCTGGCAACATCTTGTATTAGACAAGGAGCTGTCATGGCAACTTACCACCCAATCCCGTTGCACGTACATAGTCTGCAAAATGTGAATGTTGAAGTATACTGGTATGAGCAGAGGAGGACCAACTGAAAGAGGGAGAGAGAGAAACAGATTAGAGGGATTAAATTCAAAACTGAAATATAGATAATTAAAAAAAACTGCTTTTGTATGTATCTATGTTGTAGTGATAAATGAAAGTATTAATAAATAACATACTCAGGAAGAAGTACTTGTGCTGATGATTGTAGGGCATGTACTTCAATTTTTTTATCCCATACTGAAAAGGGAAGGAGTGGAGGACTATGACTGTACAGAAATCATACAGAAGCTTTTGTATGCAGTGTAAAAACAGCATAGCTTCTAAATGTGAAAGGGAACTCAGGCACTACTACATATTCAAATCAACGAGCACAGTATTATCAACTACAGCGTAAGCATCCCCATAGAAACAAATCAGGACTTGAGTTCACAAACAGAAAGTGCATGTTTGTATGAATGTACCTCCACAGGCTGGACATTCCCCAGTACCAGCAAGTTCAGCATGTTGACATCAGGGTCCTTACTAATCACATTGGGCTTAGCATGGTGCTGAAAGTGACGATGGTTCCACCAGTTTGCAGAGGCCCCCTATATAATCACACACAAATACACACCAATAAACCACAAGACAGAGAAAGAGAGAGAGAGAAAGAGAGAGAGAGATGAATACACTACCATAAAAAGTCCTAACGTACATTTTTATTGTCTTTAAATAATTTGATATTTAGCTATTTGCCTTAATAGATTACAAATATGCTGTCAACGTGTCACTCTAGACAACACAATCTAGTACCTTTAGATGTCCAATGATGAATTTGTGTACTAGATGATCCCAGCGAGATTTTCTGAAGACTGACAAGTGACCGAAGTCATGCTGCAGCCAGCCTGCCTGAGACTAGATGAAGCGATTTTAACATCAGCACCATAGTAATGTCATAGTAAAAAAAAACACATATACTAAATGTCTAGTACTAAATGTTTAGTACTACATATACTAAATGTCTAGCATCTAGTATACACTATATACACTAAAATTCTATACTAGGTACACTAAATCTATACACACTAAAATTGACCTTTAAAAACATACAATAAAACCATATTTCAGCTGATTACTGTGAGGACTTCATTGGTGAATGCGATTATAAAATAATGGAGCGTTAATAATTGCAATGAAGGCCTCCTACCTGTGCAGTGGTCAGTAATACAATACACAGAATTGTGCTAATCCAGCCATTGCCCCAGTTCCACAGTAGTGCTAAAGACAGGGCCTCCAGGAGCAGAATGTGACCCAGGTACAGGATGAAGAACAGGGGGTTAGTGCGGAACAAGCCCTTTGCCTCCAACTGCTCCTTCAAGGCCCGGAAATCTTCTATTATAGCAGCCTGAGACAAAAAGAGAAAGTGAAAGAGTGAGTTAGACAGACCCTTGAGGGAGCAAGAATGTAAGTCACAATATTATACACTGAAGGATGGAAATGATATATACTAATGATAAAAAGAGGTGATTCTGAGAAACAACTAGAAGGAACACTAAACTCTGTAATATTAAAACACTTCATCCACTGTCATGGATCTGAGAAAGTTAAAGAAACAGAGGCTCATTGTAATTTGCACTGAAATGGAGCCTATGAGTGTGACGAGGCAGAAAAAGAGACCGAGGTCAGAGAAATTGGGCCAAACTGTAATGCCACTACAATGCAGCAGGTGGCAGCACACACAGACATGTCATTGTGCAGATAAAAGACCTGTGGTAGCCTGCAGGACACATTCACAGCCTTATAAACCCTGACAGCCATTTGCTAGTTCAGGTTGAGCAGAGTCAAAACTTGCACATAATATGACCGAGTCAGCAACTTCTTTATGTTTAGGACTGCCCCTAGGTTTCTAATAGCACCAGACTTTTTCTTCTAAATTAATTATACTGCCATGCTAAATTTTCATTATTCTGAAATGAGCATAAGAGACCAACTGTGAGTGATGGTTTCCCAAAGGCAGTGATGTCATTGTGGGCCATGCAAAGGGCTGCAGCTACATTTACTGGGGTTAGGGTTAGGGTTAGGGTTAGGTAGGGTTAGGGTTAGGGTTAGGCTGCAGCTACATTCACTGGGGTTAGGGTTAGGGTTAGGGTGTAGGGTTAGGGTTAGGGTGCAGCTACATTCACTGGGGTTAGGGTTAGGGTTAGGGTGCAGCTACATTCACTGGGGTTAGGGTTAGGGTGCAGCTACATTCACTGGGGTTAGGGTTAGGGTTAGGGTGCAGCTACATTCACTGGGGTTAG
>JAOXYF010000007.1:8448105-8465052 GCA_028565775.1 Sternarchorhynchus goeldii | reverse complement strand
CATTGACTAACCCTTCCCCATTGACTCATTGACTAACCCTTCCCCATTGACTCATTGACTAACCCTTCCCCATTGACGCATTGACTAACCCTTCCCCATTAACTCATTGACTAACCCTTCCCCATTGACTCATTGACTAACCCTTCCCCATTGACTCATTGACTAACCCTTCCCCATTGACTCTCTCTATGAACATATAAAACTAGACTTCGGTTCAAACCTTTATAAACGGAACACATATCACCATATCTAAAGGGTATGAGCTGGCACAAGATTTTCGTGGACTTAGTAATGAACTCACACGTGATAGGAAAGAAATAAGATATCGTGGAAGCTAATATAGGGCCATAATGATATATACTGTATATGATGACTCAGGCAAAAGCAGATTCTTAAGATATTTGAAGCACGGGGGGTTAGAGTCCAGTACAGTTTGAGGTTTTCCTGCTCTAACACACCTGGTTGAATCATGTCTGTTTGAGCAGGGATACATGTAATTGTGACTATATAAGAAGTGAGATGCTGAGCACTCAGGTGTGCCATGATAAAACTTATTTAAAAAATATCGATCATTGGTCAACCAAGGCGCCATGCTTGGATGAGAATGGCGAGATGCTAACAGCTTAAATTAAACCTGCAGATGCTGGACTGACTGGTACATCTTGCAGTGAGCATGTCCAAAACCATCCTGTAAGGTAATTTAGTGCTGCTATAAAGTATTCCCAGTATTCACATAATTTACACAAGCTGTACTCATTTATCATTTGTTCATAGATTTATAGGTTCGATTTGGAGCCTGTTCAAACTACTCAGGCATATAATGTGCAGAGAGCGCAGATTACTAACCTTGTTCTAATGAGGTATCAAAACAATTTTATACACCTACACTTACAAGCCATCAAACATATTCTCCAACATTATCCTCATAAATTACTACGTTAATAAGTTAATACTCTGTGTCTATGTGGATTTCATAGTTTACAATGCACTTAATCAGCTGGGGTTTTTTAACCAATTATTTACACTTAATTTTATGCAAGGTCTTAAATCAGTATTGTCAAGATAAATGTGGTTTAATTAGCCATAAAAATATTTGACATAAAGCTAAAATTATTTTGTTTAAGATATTTTGATTTAAAACTAAAGCCTGCTCGCTAATAATTATGAGTAAAATATTTGTCATTTCTAATTATTTATTATATTCTATTATTTATTATTAAATATCAAACTTCAATGATCAACATTTAACAATAACATCTGATGATTAAAGAGAATGTTAAATACTGGGTTGATGTGTTTCATCAAAGTGTTTGCAGGCTAAACTGTAGCTTGAATGAAGTCTCAAATTAAATTTAAAATAAAATTTAAATAAAGCATTTGAGACTTCATTCATGCTACAGTTTAGCCTGTTTTCGTTGTTGCCTGACCAGGGTTACATCTGCATGCTCTTTTAACAATTACATATAAAAATGAATCACATACAACTTTTCAAACATAATCTCTTACTTGTACTGCACTGCCTGACTTGGACTGTGCATGTAAAAGAAATAATTTACGGCACTGAACAAATCTTCAAATAGCAAGTTTTTGGCAAATCTATATCTCTTTGTAAATCTTTACCCACATATGACATGCATCTTCAAGTGCAAGTAGCCAGGTATTAAGGTTATAATAAATCACCTGAAGCAAGAGATTTCTATCAGTCTAATCATCTTCTATGATAGTTTTTGAATCTTCTTTCTGGCAAGGACACACGAGTCACAAATTACACAGGCCTAACTTACCCAGTAAACTTATCAGCAAGCCATCAGCAAAGAGTAGGTCGCAGGACTCTTTAGAAATGCATTAACTGTAGCAGAGGTACTGTGTGGCTGTGGGATTTACACGCGCTCCTGTGAGTTGGATCTTAGTTTAAGGGTATCTACGGGTGACCTAATGCCACTGCTCTGTGTACTGGTGAGGCCGGAGGGTCATCTCTGGCACAATGAGCTCTAAGAGGAATGTCTCCCCTTTCTCTCTGTTATACACACCCACACCCATCCTTACCCACACAAAGAACCTGCCAGTGCTGTAAGTCTAATGCTCTTCTGAGAGGAATAGGACCGGTCTGGGCGTGGACCGGTTCGTATGTCATAAAGCAGGCACTCAGCTGTTTAAGGGGGAATAATATCTGAATGTTATGAAAAATGATGCTCTTTGTCTGTCTCAAATGGATTTATGGTAACCTTTTCACCATGTTTCATACCCAGCCACTCTACAAGCTGAAATCAGTGTTGTGACAATACTGAAGAGAATATTAGCATTGCTGTGGCAAGGCCTTCCTGTGCTTTTCACCATAACCCTGTATGAATACAGACTCACTGGGGCACTGGATTCACCTACAATTATGTCCAAACTTATTATGGATGATAAACTTAATTATATTTTTGGTGACAAAGTGCCCAGAAGGTGGTGAAGCTAGTGATTCGCTTTGCGTTGCAATGCAAATGCAGAATGTTCATGAACATGTGTTCCAGTATGAACAGAGCTGTTTTTATAGGTCATCTGGTGAACTTATGAGCATTTACTGAATCTAATGTCAGCTATATATTACTCTATGATAACATCAGTAAGTTAAGACGAGTACAAAAATGTTCTTGTATGGGGCCCAATGTTTCAGTCTTCATAAGTAATTACATCACATTGAGTTCTGTTCCACTTAGCATCCATTTAAGTTGTGTTAGAACAGTGGGGAGGGGGGCCTTCAGGCCAACAGGAAATATGCCAGGTGTCACTCTCCAGTCCTGAAGGCCCAGTGCAGAATTTGTGTTTCTTCTAATTTTGTTCATCTTATATAACAATATGATTGTACAAACAACCATTGCCCACATCTTGTCTGTAAACTGCTTGTTAATTTTCACTAGGATGGATCCAATATGTGGAAGCACCTCCACCAGGAAGGATCCTATATGTGGAAGCACCTTCATTAGGAAGGGTCCAATATGTGGAAGCACCTTCACTAAGAAGGGTCCTATATGTGGGATGCACCCTTTTTGAAAGGTTTAAAGGACTTGGCAGTTCGACATATGATAATGTGTGTTGACAGTATAACTTTTAACATTTGTATTTGCTTTGTTTATTTACTTCTGGCATAGCTCTGTGCCAGTGATCAGAAAAAAAAACATTGCAGTAAAACACATCAACCCAGTATTTAACCTTCTCTTTTACCATCAGATTTTATTGTTAGATCTTGATCATTGAATAAGGAAAGTGAAAATTTAATGTACATGTTTATTAGGCCTTAGACTAGCTGTGACAGTATCCATTATGTGCTATACTGTTATATCACTTGCCTAGGTTTTAAACATTTATCATTATTGTAGTATATTAGTATATTCTAGTGAATATTTTACACATAAATATATTTACACTGTATTTGCTATTTTAAATTCAATATTATATATTTATCATTGTGTACCCCTTGGTTTGGAATGACTTACAGTGTGATGCGAAAGTGCAGTCTGTATAGGAAGTATAGGCTTCCTCTTAACCTTTTTCCCTGAGGGCCATACTGTAAATGAAACCTTGTTCTGAATTGACTTACACCCTGTATAAATTAATGAATAAGCTAATGAATAAATGAACTAGGCTGCTAAGAGGTTCAATCCTACAACCACATTTCCTGTTGCAGCTCCACTCACACACAGAACTACAGTCTAGGAAATGTGAATTGTACATCATCTGCATCCCACTTTTTCCAAAGATAAACTATGAGGCATCATGTATAACCTATTTTAATTCAAAACTGTACCTCCCCTGCACATCCCATATTATGTGCAATTAATTACTTTCATTCCATCCTGCTACAAATGTGCATTAGCTCAGAAAAATAACATTTCGAAAACAAAAAAATAAAACTAGGAGAATGAACAGGTGCTTTAAACACGTGCTTTCTTTAATAATTTAAGGTCATCATGACCCATGTCTTCCCACAAGTACTTGGTCACATTTTTTGTGCAATGCTTCCATGGGGGCGTGCACTTCACAATTCTGCAGACAGCAAGACAAGTTATCATCAGTCCGATAAGCACATAAAACAACAACAAAGAAAAGGTTCATATTCTATAGGTGTAGTCATACCATGCATTTTATTATGGTCTCATAATGTTATTCATATCACCACTGAACATTCAAATAAATCTAAACTGATTGGTGCTCTGTTTGTGGTTCATTGGTTAGGTCAGAGTGGTAAGAGAGTCTGACTGATGTGATGTCATCAATAAACATGGCCTATTGGTTGTAGGGAGACAGCAGTCTACTGCAATTACATCTCTGTACTGACTCTGATTCTACATACAGTTATTAACAATGGCATAGCCCCAAAGCTGAAGTAATATAAACTACACTTTAGATTAACTAATGCCTATTTTTGTGTCAGCTATACTATCGTATAAAGTAACATTTTTGAGACATATCAGATTGTAAACCAAATGTTGCAGTTCTTGACGTTCTATAATTCAGGCATAATCAAGGTTACTATTTTCAAAGTTTCTGTTCCTCTGTTCATAATGACGAACTGAAGAACTGAAAACTAACTATACAGAAGTAAAACAGCAGCATTTGTTATACAAGAATACTTGTACATTTATTGTACAAGAGAGGGTGTAAATGTTATATTTCTGTACTGAATCTTAAAATACAATCTGTAATCCTTAGTTCCATAGTTTATGTCATGTTTAGGTTAAAAACAAAGGCTATTATTTGCACGTATACGATTCCAGAAAGAGACTGTGGGCAGATCCACAATTTTGTCATCAAGATATCATGGTGTTTAGATTACGTTAGAATTTGAAAAAAAAATCACATAATACTGACTCCTACACACAATTATTACATGATTTACAGACAGACTGGTCATTGAGGAATAACTGGAGTAATTGTGTTTCTCACCACTAGATGTTGCACATTCTCCAGGGTCTATTTGAAATTAAGTGAAGCATGCTTATTTGACATTTGACAATGCAGTACATTGTCCAACTTGACCTTGCAAATCAGCAAAAGAGAAACAGCTTTCCTATGCACTATGCCCCAGTATTACCATAAGTAGGTCGATTATACCTTTGCACACCATCACAGACTCTTGATTTGCACAGGTGCAGGACAAGCATACACTCAGGAACTTTTTAAAAAACCTCAACTGTCTTACATCAGTCAGGGAAACAACCATATATGTATATAGTTTTATAAAGGTGATGTTTACTTTTTAATACATGTATTTGAACTGGGATAGGATATAAAGGTGTGTTGAGTTACTTAACAATTTTCATGTCATGCAGAAATCATGAGTTAAAGAACCTGACTGCTGGGAGATGATGGGATTTGTAGTTTTTATTTTCCCAGCATATGTGGAATGCTGTACTGTGCTGCTGGAGAGCAGAGAGTCAGTTGCTATTTTGGTCTAGTTTGTCTTCTCTAATAATCACAGCTTACCTTACCATAATTAGGTTTAGGGGTTTTTTTTTAAACTTTTTTAAAAACTGTTTTACTGACTTAATGAGAAATGTTTGATTGCTTCATTTTTGTCTGAACATTTGGGATAAATGAAGACAGTGCAATCTGAAAAGCATGTTCAGTTTGTTTCTGCTTTTATTCTTTAGATGGGTGAGAGTAGGAGAGCCAATCTCAAATTAAAGTGACAGTGAAAGGCAAAAGCAATCTGACGCAGGGTTACCAAGAGCCAAGAATACTTAAATGTAGTGGTTTACTAGAACTGAGGGAGATTCAACTCTGCAAACTTATTTTGAAGACAACGGTCATATGATAACTCAACCAGTTGAGTTTCTTCTTCTGGGCTTCCACATCAACTCTGAATGGCCCCCTTATCCAGCACCTTGTCCTCTTCTGGATATTAATCAAAAATGTTTCTCCAAGTGGTCATTTATCACCCTTTTCCATCATTTTCAGCACTGAGCTTTCTGAATCTGTCAGGTTTTTAACCTCATGATGCACATTCAGTTACATGTCCACAGTGAACTTTTTTTTGAAGACATTGATTTTGTTAGATTTTTTTGAAGGCATTGATTTTGTTAAGCTTGCAGAAATAAGTTTTGCCTCCTCCCTAATAATGAAAGGTTCAGTTCACATAAAGACAAGTGATCAACACGCCATTGTTAAAATGTTAAAAGAAAACTTGCTTCTGTGCTCATAAACATGTGATAACACCAGCAGACCTCAGCGTGATACAGAGCTGTGCCTCATCCCTCATCTTTGTTGTTTTCTTGTTGTTTTTTTTTAAGTTTGATATAATTAACCAATTTTACCACCTCTTGGAGCTCTGGTACCATGTCATTTTCATCTAATTCTTCTCTGTGTTAGAAACCATAGTTCAATGTTGCATTCATTGCAGCTATATACAGATTTTTTTCAAAACCATTGTATGTTTGCTTGTCAGGCTTCAAGTATGTATCTGATGCAGAAAAAAACATTTGAGAAAATCCATGTTCTTTTATAGCGTTAGTTCAGTTAGCAGGAACTTTCCACAGAGCCAGTTCTGCTTCATCTGAACTGATAGTTGCCAGTTAATTTCAAGAATTTTTCCATTACCATGCTGGATAATAAAGTGAGTGGGGCATGTACACAAGTTATATGTAATCAATACCAATCAAAATTTATCAAACAAACCTTACTGGACATGCCAGTGCATTTGAAATGAAACTGGGCATAGGCTTATTTGATTGGTAAAGTGTTCAGTATTCTCTAAGCAACTACAAATCCACTATCTGTTTACATATTTTAATGTTAGGAATGGGGCTGTGAAATCTCACCATGGATCACCATTTAGGAGCTGGATGGTTTTACATTTTTTACATTTTGGGTCATGTTCTGTGGGTTAAGAAATACTGACATAGAAACAGCGTAGCAGATGTTGAAGGGACTACTTCATTTATGACCTGGGATCTATCATTGACAGCAGGGGGTCAAGGTAGAAAGCTGAGATCCTTTTGTGGGCTAGTACCACAAAGATATTTGGGATACTACCACAGGTGCATAGTCACCTTTTCTGCCAGAGTCTCTGTCCTAACATAAATCACCAAGTCCACATTACCAAGTGTGAGACCTTCCAAGATATTAAGGGGGTGCTGTGTGGAGACCCGATGTTGCTAAGCCCAGACTTTAAGAGGCCATTTATCCTGCAGACAGATGCTTCAGGTGTTGGCCTGGGAGTGGTGGTGCTGCATGATGTGGAGGGGGAGTGCAGTCCTGTCACTTTCCTGAGTTGCAAGATGATTCCCAGAGAGACGCATTATTCAACTACGTACTAACTATTAAATGGCACTGAAGTCCCTGAGATACTATCTCTAGGAGACACTTCTTGTTGGAAACAGATCACTGGGCACTGCAGTGGCTGGGAAAGATGAGACTCCAATGCTCGGATTACACAGTGGTATCTTTCCATGCAGCCTTTCAAGTTTACTGCTTGCTACGATCCTGGGTCCACTAACCGAGCTGACTTTCTAGTTTGCATTCCAAAAGAGGCAGAGTTTGCTTGTTAAGGAGGCTCCTAGAAAATGATTACTGCCATTGGCTGCATTAGCCTGCATCTGCTAATGCAGGAAATGTAACATAGTACCAGTCCATTCTATGTTAAAGGTCATCAAGGACATTAATACACACACATACACAATTATTATGGTTTTAAAGATTTTCTTTGATTGTAATTTTTTTGCACCACAAACATACCACCAACATACAACAAAAAACACTGCAGAACAAATACAACCTCAATTAATTATCTTACATTGTTCAGGGGGCAACTCGGTGTATGGATCCTTACTAAAAATATTTATACACCAAGTTGCCCCCTGAACAATGTAAACAGCTGGTAACAACATAGCAACCAACTGGGACTCCATATCAACCACTTAACAACCACCCAGCAATGCCACAGCAACTATCTAGCAAGACCATAGAAACAACTAACCACCACACTAGCACCAACCCAGGTAACCATAGCAACCATTTAGCAACCACCTAGTAACAACATAGTAACTTCTTAGCAACTGCTTATTGAAAACATAGCAATTACCTATGCCACAGCAACCAACAGCAGTGATGTAGCATGTCTCTACTTTGAGGAAACGTAAATCTAGGAAAACTCTAGGAAATCTGAATCTAGATAAAGAATGTAATCTGTTGAGTTTAAGCCAATTAAATGTGCAGTTTAATCATGCACATGATTAAAAAACACAGTGAAAAAAACACGCAGTGATTGTCATTTATACCACAGGAATAACTTACCTGGGAGTTTCATTAGTCCGAAAACCAGTTTGGCATCTAAAGAGAAGTCTCAGTCAATAGGGGTTGGCTGGCTGGTATTACAGAAGTAATGTCAGTGCCATGACTGAAGTGCAGTAGGTAGTTAGTCGGCCTTAGTTTTATTAAACTTTTTAATCTTTTTCTTTATCAATTTTATACTAAATTATGCACCAGTATAGATAAAGTAATAAACCACCTTTTATCATTGCTACATCCTTATCCTGAGTTTTCTATCACCACTAAGCAGTCCTGTAACATTGGCAATGTTTTTCATGGTCTAGACTATTTAACTCCTCACTCTTTAGTTAGGCTATTGTGTCAGGTGGTGACCGAGTTTTTATACAGTAGACCTGGAATCGGAAACAGTTAGAACAACAGTTAGAAATTATAATAATAACATTAAAGTATGTACTTTAATGTGTGGGTCTGCACTGCTCACTGACAGATCATCATTTAACAGAAATGTCAGAGGAGATGAGAAGTAGATATGACTAATTAGCTCTTCTATGGACTTTGATATGGGATAGATGAACTGAAGATAATAATTTTATTTATATTGTTACTTTTTCAGGGTTCAAGGTCACTTTACAAAGAACCATAAGATCAAAACAAAAGGAAAAGGAGAAAGATCAAGAATAATATGAAAAAAAAAACTGAAACAAATGGTGTGGGTGTTGAGAGTAGTGTAACAAAGACAAAACTAAAACAGACAAAAGGTCAAAAACACAGATCAAAAATAAAACAAAGACCTATCAACGGACAATTCTAAATTGTAGGAGCCACAGCACCAAAGGATCTACTATTCACTGGCAGAAAGTGAATTGGGGAACAGCCAATCGCTCTGTGCCAGATAACCTCAGTGTATGTAAAGAGATATCAATGAAGGAGCTGAGTTAAATAGTCTAGACCATGCATCGTCATTAACTGTAAAGAGTCACATGTATACTGTACATGTGAACCAATGGACAACTAATGTAAACAGAGTAAGATAAGTTTGATTTGTTTTGAAATGTTGGTGCGAGTGAGAACAGAACATCAGCTAACAGAACATCGGTTTTATCCATATATAGCTCAAGAAAGTTGGTATTCATCCAGTTCCTTAACTCAGCAACACATTTAATCAAGGAACTTGAGGAAAACAATGACATAACAACTGAGCACATACCAGTGGGTGATATAAAAAAGAGGACACATATATATCATGAAAAGAATGGGGCCAAGGACTAAACCCTGGAGCACACCTTGACTACTGCAGTTGAAGCCTGTAGTTATACATGTATCAAGTATTATGTATGTTCTTTGAGAGATTTCATGAATATATGTATCAAAGCCAGGCTTCTTGTAATAGGTTGCTCACAATGCCAGCTGGCGACCACAAGAGGGAGGCAACAAGCCAGGAATCAGTGAGGGCTTGTTAGCCTGATCATCCTCAGGTGGCCCTACCCTACAAAGCTCAATTGTTATAACGTTTTGGTGTGTGTAATGCTAGTACTGATTTGTTGGTAACCTTGAAGTCTCCTATTGCTGTTTCTGCTCTCTGTTTTCTGAAGGTGAGGGTTCCCTCTTGTTTGTCTTAAGCTGTGCTTTCTGGAGGAAGTTGTCCCCTTTTCAGTTTGTCTCTCTCTCTGCTCTAGTCAACCACCCCACCTCCTGGGTGGTCCAGTAGTTTGTCAAAACCTCTGGCCTAGTGCAGACCCAGGTTTGACACCTGGACCTAAAGGGTATCTCCTTTAGTTCAGACTGCTTGTCTCTAGGAGATGTGAGTGGGGGCTGTTCCACTTATAAACTCATCCTGTTTGGTTGGGTGAGTTGCCTGCCTTTCTCATGTCTTCATCAAGCACTACTCTTCCCTGCAGTTGTCCTCTCACCATTCCTCTTTTTCCCCAGTACAGCAGTAGGTTGAGCCTTGCATTTCTGCTGCTTATGTCCCCGGTTCAGGTCCCTATTCAGTTGTTTGCCCTAGTTTGGTTTGGTAGATTTTTTTCCCCCCTTTTTGTTTAACTCCCTCTCCTTGCTCCCCCTCAACAGCACTGTGCATGAACCTCAACAGTGCATGAACCTAAGGGTGCTGTCTGCCAGGGTTTACACTCCCTGTTCACCTGCCGACCTGGCTGCCTCTTTACACTTCTCAAGGATAGGTGTGATTGCAGTAGTTTTAAGGGACAGGAGAACAAAACCAGATATGCATCAAGTGTGTCATGGTTGTTGGACACAAAGAAGCAATCATTGTTTTAAAAGTTTTTTTTTAATCCATTCAGTCATGTTGGTTTGAGGTTGATGGTCATCAGCTTTTGGTTACACTCCACTGTTTGCAGGTGTTGTACATCTTCTTGAATTTGGAAAACAGTCATTGCTGGAGAAACAGTTTCTCTGTCTGGCCTTTTATGTGATTTGTCAATATCATTTGTTATTGTATTTTAGATGTGACCTAGTGTAATGGCTTCCTCCTATGCATTCTCCTCTACATGGTGCCTTTCACTGTGTGGTCCCCTGTTTGCTTTTCTTTGTCCTTCCATTAGCATGTCACCATGTGCATTGTGTTTATGCTTCATTTCCCTTGTGTTCCCATGCCCTCTCTTTGTTCCCCCCTCTCTCCTTATTAGTTACACCTGTCTAGTTGGCACTCTTGTTACTACCTGTCTAAATTCTTCTCTTGAGCCTCTCATATGTCTGTTATTGTAGATTAATGTCTTTGTGCAACCAAATGTGATTTCTGTGTTGCTTTCATCTTCAATTTAAAACGTTTTTGTGGACTCGTACCTCTATCTTGACTTTTCACCATGTCTCATCAAACCTGGTTGTTAATATCAGACTATGAATGCCTGAATATTACATTTTCTTTCATGAATGTATAAAATCTCAGTACTGTGTTTGAGTAAAGCAAATAAAACATAACTAAAAAGGGAAGAGAGGATTTGAACGTTTTTCCCAGTTTAATGTTAGCCCAACATGGAGCCTCCAGTGCGATAGGTAAAATGAGAAACTGTTCTGGAAAATGTAGCATATGAGAGTATAATACAATGCTGATATACACAAAGCAGCAGTTTCCAGAGGTTTTCTGAAATCGCTGCATTTTTTTTCAAACAAAAGGGAGATGTAACTTTATACAAGTTTTCTACCACCATGAATACAGTCTTCTGAATACTATCCGAGTCCACATGAGACGAGGAGAATAGTATGTGAGTGCGAGTGGAGAGCGGAAACAAAACCATTGAATGAAAATGAAAGTGAAAAATGTTCAAATACTAAAAACAACAAAATAGTGCTTTAAACGTGAGTACAGCAGAGTTGTATCAATATTCTTGACTACCTGTACAATAACCAGCAAAGAAGTGTGGTGGTTATGAGTAGATGGGGAGTACAAGGGGACGTGGTGACATATGAGAAGATGAAAAGAGAAAACTAAACAGAAACGCAACGAAATGTTGCCTTGCATAAAACAAAACCACGTGGCAATACTATCACATGCCTATCACATGGACAAGGGACACGAGGAAGGGAATGTGACACCATAGGGAAATGCTTAATGTCTGTCAGAGGAATAACCCAAGTAACCATGAACTTTTCACTATAATTGGCTCATTAATTTAGACAAAGAACTGCTTTTTAAATTTTAAAAGCAATTATCAGCCCACGAAAGCAGACACTTTTAGAGTGTATTGAGCAACCACATTAAAAATGCTGGCATATATGTAAATGCTTTGTGGTGATGACCTAATAAAAAGGCACAAGAAAAGATTTATCTGGAGGATCACCCAGCTGCATATCATCACCAGCAGGAATAATACAAAGATTTCACCAGTAATGGTGGCAATTCCTTCATCAGAGACAGACAGACTTGACAGGGCATTTTCTATTAATGCTATTAACAAGTCAACAGTCACATTTATTAGCTGAGTAGTTATAAGGTTCCCATCTTCAGTATAAAAATAATGATTTCTCCACATCTCCCCATTTTTTAGACATTTAACCCTAACAAAAACCAAACACACGTCATGTCCGTTCAAGATACGGTGGCAGGTGCCCCACCAGATTTTTGACGTCAGATGCAGCTGGTAGTTACATTTCCTACCTGTGAACATAAATATTAACTTGTTGAGTCCTATTGGCTTTCAAGCTTTAACGTGTTTCTAAATTATTCACAGTTCCTTTTAAATAATACGATTATTTTTATTTCAATATGATCACATTCTACAAAAATGCTGCATGTACAGAGAATGAGAGAAAAATGGAGAAGTAGCATTTTATCTTTCAACAGTGTTCTTTGCCATAAGATAAAGTGGCAGGAAATACTAGCTATGTGACATAAAACAGTCACAGTATATAAACAATTTCTTGAACATTTCTGTCGCTTGAAGGAAAAACTATAATGAACACTCTTTTTTTCCCTCAAGGATAACATTAGGGTCTTTGCATTTCCATTTTTGAAACAGGAACAAGAGACTTTGTTTAACCTTTAGATGTGGCTATAACTGACGATTGCAAAGTACCACATGGACTAATATTTTGCCATTCTATGTGCTCTCAGCAGTAAAACACAGATACTTCTGAGATTTCCAAATGTTTAGGATATCAGGGTTGAAAAGGCTGTGCATGCCAGTCTATTAAATTGCATTATTATGTGCAATAATTATAAGAACTTTTGAATTATAAGAAGTTTTGTCATTATCACATACTTAATAAGGAACATAAGCAGTGATTCCCCTAAATACACCTAATGTTAGTTAAATCATTAACTGTATTAATAAAACAGGGTTAGATATATTTGTTATTGTGACCTTTGGGTTATTATGCAGATATTTTAATCTCTGCGTGGTATACTAACGGATCATTTAAAATGCCAAATGCCATACACACACACACACTTTGTATTTCTTTGCATTTAACTCCATAAGAGTAGTGAACCTATAATACATTTATATAGTGATAACTAAAATGTGAACCAAAGAGGCAAACCTGTTACACGTTCAAGTAAGACCTAGACACTATATAAACTACATAAATAACACTACCTTTATCATATTGACCTTTAATAGTTAAGATACACACCCTGCTACTCCACACACACACACATACGCAGGCTCCCCACCAGATTTTTTTATGTCAGTATTTTGTAATATTCTTATTTATTTATTTATTACATAATATGTAGTTATGGTAATTTTATATTATAGGTTAAACCAACTCTTCTAATTATGTCATACCACAAAAGGTCACAAGCCACTTCTTTTTCACTTTTGTTTCTTCAAAACGTTGCAGTATTAAATCGGTTCGACATAGAATAGACTATAGAATTAGATTAACAATAACAGTACAAATAATGTACATAAAACGGCACATTAAAGTGGGAGCTTACGGAGGCTCAAAAACTAGGTTTTTAAGTTTTAAAACAAGTCTTTGAATTAATGTATGTCAAACTGCGTAAAACCGACTACTTATTTTGCCTTTTTTCTGTTAAAGGACCTCTAATAGTAGTAACTTTAGAAAGAATTGTTTTTAAATGTCATTTACCATGTACATTTCCCTAGTAAGAAGATTTCTGCTATTCAATGAAACTCCACCCTAGAGAAACACGATACAGCACACGGCATTAATGAGAAGGGCAAAGACATGAATACTGACTTTTCTTTCCTCGACTGTAGGCGTCATCAGTGCGCTCACATGAAAGTTGACTTTCCTCAGCTGGTTAAACTGCTGGTGGCAGGGTCCGTGGTCCGCTGCTGTGCAGTAGCCGGTTGGAAGAGGCGCTGTGTGAGTCCGCCGCGCGGCACAGGACCGCAACGACACCTCTCCGTTCTGCAGTTTGTTCCGTTTTCCGGAACACTCTTCTACGGCGCACGTGGGAAGTTTGTGGACAGAATTTGTCAGCAGAAGTGCTGGAAATCGTAAAAGTAGTAAGCGACGGTTTGTGGCTGTTATGTAAACAGTGAAGCATTTACGCTGAAACCATGAAGAAACGCTTCGTCTACAGAGCAGGATTTCTCCGGGGAATGTCCTAACGAGTTTTGACAACCATACTGGCATCTGGATAACTTATCTAATCGTCGTTTGCTACACTACTGCCGAATAACTGTGGACTTTAATTACGCTGTCAGTATTCATGTTAACGGTTCAGTAGCTACTACTACACTCAATATTATTGCGATTGTTAGTATACCCGTCATTACTGCAGCTATTACTGCGATCGCTATTGTGTGTTATACAGCTGTTCGTCTGTATATGAAGTAATACCGGAAGTGGCATTATTTAGCGTAAACGTTTACTCTACAAGACACTGTGTTTGCTGACATCGGGCATAAGCTGATGTAGTCCCCCTAAAAGCACACTTTGAGTGTGAATAGCTGCTTATATTTGCTGGGGCAAACCTGCAAAGCTGCCTTTGCACACTTAACCTAAATCACACACTCATACATACACATACCTCTACCTACACACACACACACACACACACACAGTGGTAGGTGAGGGAGGGCATGGCCAACAATCAAGAAGCAGGAGAGACAAAACCTGCTTATACTGAAGTGCGAAGGCAAGAGGAACCTCGGAATGTACCACTGCCTCTGGGGGTAGATGACCTTCTCGCAAGCGGAGACCCGGTGCTGTACCTGAGTAACTACAAAATGCGATATCTCCCCAAGCAAGTGCTGTCCCTGATGCACCTGGAGAAACTCTATCTGTGTGACAACCGCTTTACATGGCTGCCTGACGGCATTATGAAGCTGCGGGGCCTGACCACCCTCTCGCTCAGCATGAACAAACTGGATGACATCCCAACGCCCGTGTGCCATCTGGTTAACCTCCAGCATCTGTATGTCAGCAACAACCGGTTGATGACCCTTCCTCAGGAAATCGGCAACCTGAAGAACCTCCGTAGCCTCTGGTTGGACGCCAACTACTACCAGTTCTTCCCCAGGCAGCTCTTCATGCTGCCGCTCTTGCGCTCGCTGCAGATGGGGGAGAACCGTATGCGTAAGCTGCCGGCCGACCTGAACCGCATGGAGTCGCTACGGCGACTCTGGCTATACAACAACCGCTTAACCGAGTTCCCAAAAGTGCTGCTGAAGATGGATTTGGAGGTCCTGGATTTAGACAGCAACAACATCACCTACTTCCCTAGCATGCTACACATGACTTCCCTGCACCTCCTTTCCTATGACCACAACCCAGTGACAGGGCCTCCACCAGTGGGAGAGGAAGTGATGGTGGTCGGCGAGGGTGCGATGGAACTTCTGGAGACCAGATCAAAGAAGAAGGAGGCAATTGAGGAAGAGATAAAAACAGCAGAAGTGAATGCCAAGAAGGCAGCTAAAGCAGCCAGGAAGGAAATGTTTAGAGCACTTAAAATTGCTCATAAAAAAAGGTTAGAAGCGGGTATAACAGCAAATGGCACATCGGTTGATGGGGGATTACAGAGAAAAGTGGAAGACCTGGGATATGAAATGGATAATGAACAGACGAAGCTTATCTCAGCAGTTAGGGTTTGAAGGAACTGATGGCCTAGGAGTGTCTGGAGGTGGAGCCCAAAGAAGGAGAAGGAACATGATTGGTTGTTTTCCTTCATCCTCATCAGTGTTAATGTTACAGCTATGCAATTAGGATAAAATGAAGGGAAAGAATTGTTTGAAAAAGATCCTTCTGAGTTTATCATAATGTGCCTGCTGTAACAAGGTTGCTGTGAATTTTATTTATATAATAATAGATTTATATATATATATAATAGATTTATTATTATTTAACATATATTTAGCACATAATTTATTTTTATTAGAAAACTCGTGAAGACTTAAATCTGCACAGCCTTAATGCGCTTTTTTCATTATGATTCACAACTCATTTACTTTTGAGTTTGATTTTGTGTGTGTGTGTATATGTGTGTGTGTGTGTTCACAAGTATGGGCATGTTGCTGGCAACTGTGCAGATCACAGAAAGTGTAATTCTCTGTTCATGCTCTTTCTGGAACTGGATACTGTGATTGCAGTGAAACAAAATATTCTCCCATTAAATAATGACTGAGTTTTAAAAAAAGTGTTTCAATCATTCATACAATTTGCTCAGACTACAAAAATGTCTACACTGGACTCCCGGAACACAAGGCAGAGATACATGGTTGTTGATAATCACTTTAATAACTCTAACTGAGTTGAACCATATTTCATCTATAGCCTGCTTTAGGCTGTGTTGGTGAAAAACTGTGAAGGCTATGAGTGAGAAGAATTGAACAAGGCTTTTCCTTAAAAAGCAGTGTTAAAAACACAAGCAGAGAGTGGCGTGGGGGTCATTATTGATGCTCATTGTTTTCCACTCACTCCAGTCTCACTTCAGCTCTCTTTATGGCTTTTTGTCCACTTTTCTGGTTTTGTGGCCCACCTGGGTGTCTGGCAGTGGAGTGAGAAGTGTACTGTACTAGTGTTGCTCTCGCTCACTTCCTATCACTCTCCATGGTCGCCAGTTACTTCGTAGGCCATAAGCTGTAAAATGTTGCTACAAAAAGAATGGGTTTATTCTCTTTATTCAGAAAGCAGGACAGGCTTTTTTCATTTAGATTTTTTAGGAACCAACAGATTGTTCAGGGGTAAGGTTCTGTTGCTTGACAATGAACTGCTAATTTGGTGTATCTACTTAGTTAGGCACTGCTGTTTTTGTTTTTGCTC
>JAOXYF010000007.1:8425455-8448005 GCA_028565775.1 Sternarchorhynchus goeldii | reverse complement strand
CTCTCTCTCTCTATTTTTATCTCTCTCCAAAGAGTAACATTAATTACATCTATTAAAACATTTACGTAGCTTTGTGCGTCACCGTTACTGTGATGTATGGTACCAGGAACCAAAGATTTGGCATACTCCAATAGGAAGGAGAAAGGTGTCACTGTGTCCTTCATCTTTTGTTGGCAGGTTCCAGACAGAATGGTGCAGTATTACCACAGTACCACAACTGAGCCAAGCAAATGCATCTTGAGGTGTGATCGAGGTGTGCAGTGAACATCCAACTTTATACCAGAAAACTTCCAATATCAGCATATTCAAAATGGCGCAAAACTATGAACTTACACCACACGCATCATCACTGTAGATTTGAGCTTAATGTTGTCGTTTGTAACATGGTTTGTAAGGATTTGAAGTTTCATTTGGAAGCTGGCAGGCTGAGAAAGTGCCTGAAACTCCTGTTGTAGGAGCACCTCAGACGCATGGCACAGGCAGGGCATGGCTGTGGAGCCGGAGTGGAGGAGGTGCTATGTATCTGGCTAACAGCACCGCAAAGCTCCTTCTACAGAAAGTGTAAATATACCAAATAGAGGTATGCCATGTAGACAGTAATTAAGATAACGCTTAATGTTTGTCCATGTGTTTTTTAAATTATAATAACTCAACTACCTTAAGTCTACCATTCAAAACAGTGAAAAACCATCAACTGGAAGAAGTATTTCAGACTTTTTGTGCTGAAGATTGAATTTGGTAAAGCCCTTTGGCTGCTCAGGACTCTTTTGGCTGGAAATGTTTGGGGTGGCTACAGGCTCTGAAATACTCCAGATACGTCCCGTTAAACTGGACCTCTGCATTTAATCATTTCGAGCATTAGTTTATACTACATTCGTTCTTGTTGGGTCAGCCACATACCATTCTAGTTCCAGGCTGTGAATGAGCAAAAGCAGCCATTCTACACGCCTGAAGGTTTTACGCTTTCACATTGGAGCCACTTAAAAGGAGGTTAGATGAATGAACATCAACAGCTATAAACTGAACTATAAACGGGCTATAAACTGGAGTACCAAACCTGGTTACTGGAGAGGACGTGCTACAGATGCTTTCATTTGTGTAGCTATATTTTAACATTTACTCACATAATTAGGAAGAGCCTTGATGGCTGTTGACTTGACATTATTTGTGCTGTGGATCATTCTGAACACAGCAGTGACACCGACACCATTTCATGGCACAGGCATGGTAGTGTGTGTGTTGTGTATCAGGTGCAGTATTTGTACTGGAGCTTGTGCATGTGTCAGTGTCGCTGATGGATCTGGAGTGGTCAGCAGCAGTGCTCAGGAGACAACTGACCAGTGAAGATGCATTATGCATGCCCATGGCTACAGATGCTAACATAAATAAATAAATGCTTAAAGTGGAATGTGAGTGTACCGTATATGTAACGATACACTACAGCTTTGAAACTTTGAAACTTAATGGTTGTTAAAAGCATGACTTCAGAATAAGTCTTTAAAGTATTTTTATTCTTTGCTTACAAAGATATGTTGCCTCCACAGCACAACTTCATAGGCTCCTCTGTGAGAATGTCATTCACTCACACACATATCTATGTGCACGTACACACACACACACACACACACACACACCTGAGCAGAGTGTAAAAATGTGCCCAGCATGCTTGCCACCTGGACTGAATGTGTGACTACACACTTTGTGCCTGGAAAGTAGTGTGTGTGTGTCTTTGTGTGCGTGTGCTTGTGCGCATGTGAGTGCATGCGTTCGTGTGTGTGTGCAGTTGTGTCTCAGACCTCACTCCACACACAGATGATCAGGTCAGATTTGCCAGCTTCACGGGTATGACACGTTTAACTAAGCGAAGCTTCTCATCTCCCCAGTACTCACCCTGATGTCGGTCAGTACACCTCACACTTCCAAAATGCCCTGTGCTGTTTTAATGAGCTTTAGTGGAGCTTTTAGATCCAGTGTGATTAGCTTTGCTAATAATCAGATTTGTAAAGATTAATTTTATTGAATGTGAAAATGTTCATCTTGAGATGACTTAACCATGATGATCAGGAAAAATGTGAACAAGGCATGCTTAAATCAGTAATTGAACATTTATTGAAAATACCTTGGTTAATATCCACAGAGATTAAACCTGTCAGGGAAAGATAGAGGAAAGAGAAAGAATAAATAAGAATGGCAGTTGTGTATGCGATTGCTAAATATATATGAGTGCACATGCGTGTTTGTCTATACCTGTCTGTGTCCCGGCCGCTGAATCCACTCTCTCTGTGTCTGTAAACCCCTCTCCTCTCCCAGCCTGGCTTAAGTCCTTCAAACACTGTTGTGCCACAGAACCTGACAACACACCATCCAGCACAGATTCATTCTAAATTGTTTATTTATGTACAGTTTCATTTTTAAGGTACCAATACTACTGTCATACTGGTGTCGATTGTGATGAACAGGCAGGGTAGCATTTTTATGAGAGCACTACATGCCCCTTGGTTGATTCTGGTGGGAAGTTAGTAAATCTATGCTATTAAATACTTAGTAATGCTATGAATGTGAAGAAAATGGAAAACTAAGGTGCTTTGTGTTTTAGAAAACGGTAATCTGAAAAATAATTCTTAAAATCTAATAAGACAAATGTATTACGTAAACAATCAGAACCATACAGCATAGAATCTGTGTATAGAACACACATGGAGATGTAACACACATCCAAGCAGACTCACTTGCCGCGGTAGTGTGAGAGGAACTGTAGTGGGTCAGAGGGTGTGTCTGACAGCGTCCTGAGCTTAGGGGCATTGAGCACAAACCCTGAGGCTTCCTGGAAGACAACACAGCTCACTTACTCACCCGCTGCACTCTGGGAAAGCTGGGGTGGCTAATTTTACTGGCTACATGCTTTCCTTGCACCCGGGCAGCTGCACATCTGATACAACTAATTGCTTGTTTGAAGGCTGAGACCAACTGATTAAACAAGGTGAATCGAGTGTGCACAGACTTGGCTGGAACGAAAAACGTGAAGCCACATGGGCCCTTTGTGGATATGATTGCCAACTGCTGCATAAAGCGTGCTGTACAGAATCCCATCTCCACAGAGATTACCTCACCCTGCTGTGCTGTGTGGTTCCCCAAACATTTAGTGTTAGACCATCATTCTAGCATTTTTCTATTTTGTATGTGTTTTTTAACATTGTTTCTGATGGTGCCACAGTGTAACTGCCTCAGCTGACTGAGATGGATCCAATGTCCAGTAGGTGGTAAAACTATGATTGTAAACAAATTGTTTACAGAGTTTCCTATGTTTCCTAAAAACACTGTTAGACAACAGTAAGATGGTGAAATGTAACTCCAGACCAACCCTCACCGCTGATTCCCAATAACCCAGGGAGGGATAGGGAGCAGGCGTGCACGATAACCCAGGGAGGGATAGGGAGTGGGCGTGCACGATAACCCAGGCAGGGAGAGGGAGCAGGAGTGCGATATAACCCAGGCAGGGAGAGGGAGAGTGAGTGACAGAAGCGAGCCTGTTTCACCTTCAACCCAACAGATCTGCCAGCGGAGAGAAGGTCCTTCTGTCTGCAGCCAGAGGGATGTTCCAGCTGGGAGGCCTGAGGAAAGAGACCACACTGCTACACCTCACTGCTACACCACAGCTTAATCCACATACTGCCCTTTTAACAGAGCAGGGGAGGAGAAAGGTGTGACAACTCGGTATGTTTACATGCTGGTGATCTGTTAATATTCTGACTAACAGCTCAACTGGAGTAGAATATATCCACATATTCACCTCTGTTCTAATAGACTAGTTGCATTGAGGCCAATCTAAATACAGTTGTGCAAATGCATTTGTACTTTTGTCATAACAAACATTCACAACGAGCAGCACAGTGGGAGGCAGGAACTGGTCCGTGGAGTATACAAAGTTAATGCTTCAAACTTTAAAAGACTTAAAAATAGTTGTTAAGATAGCAAACTGTTCAGACAAGTATATGAACAAATGAATGGAAGTGGCTTTACAATTAAAAAATTGTTTCAACACATGTCAATTTCTTTAATAAGTAAGCTATGAAGTATATTTTCCATCTGGCAACCGAAAACTAGGTAGCACAATGCTGCTCATCTCACTGACTGGGCTCGCATGCTGTTCGTTGTCATGGAAACATGTATACTGAGTGGTGCTCAACACATGCGCGTAATTTTGGATCTGATTACTTGTAGTGAGCATGTTCAAAGATATTTTCATTGGATTGTTGAATAGAGTGTGCATAGAAACAAACCACTATTAATCTTTAATCATAATCATTTCAGTCAGATTGAATACTCTGAATACAGACTGAATACTTTGTATATAATCAGCACTATGTTAAAAAGTTTTTTTTCTTATTACTCCCAAGTACTAAGCACTTAATTCTTAATTCATTGTGTCTAAAATGAATAGAAAATAGCTACTGTTCCCCATCAACTTTGTTTTGTGAGCAGGTCAATGATGTTTTGAAAGGTTATCTGATTTTTCAGAATCTGATTTTCCATAACATTTGCAATGCATTCAGTGCTAAGCAGATTTCCAGTAGTTTCTATAGCTATGACAGGTTTACAGAACTGTTCAGAATTTTCTAGACTTTTTGAGAATTCTTTTTTAGAACTTTTTAGAACTCAATCTGGGATTGACAACTAGTATACATAGCAGTATAAATACAGGTGTGTTAAAACAACCATTCGGCTTTAAGTTACATGTCATTTAGCTAGGACTTGTGCCAGTTTATCCAGGCAAAAGCGAAAAGGTAAATCAGTAAAAGCATCTGCTAATATGTGTAAGGCCTACAAAACTTACTTCAGCATGCCTCTGGGAGATCAATACAAACCATGGCCATGTACCTAATAAAGTGGCCAGTGAGTGTATGCTGAGTCAGTGGAACTAGTTACATAAAAGTGTGTAAGTCACAAATCAGAGGAAGCAAGGTGGACTCTACTTCTGCAACAGTGTATCCAGTCAAATCCATCTGTTTCCTCTCTGAAAATATGCAACTTTCATTGCCCTGGTCACAGAAGCAAAGTTCATGATGAATATAGATGTTTTTGTTTATATTTTACACATTAGCACCTGAAATATAACAAATAGAACCAAGAAACAAAAATCGTGTTGTCTAGTGTGAGTGGGGAACAATGAATAAGGAAAGAGAAAAGAGAGACGGAAGTGCTTACAGGACATGTCGGGAAATAAAGAGTGTCTCTGCTGAAAGCTGTCTCTCGTGGAATTTGAGTGACCAGTTTGGGTAACATCTCGCTGCCCTGATAAACAAAAATTCATATATATACACCCATAAAAACAAATACACACAAATAAGGCATCTGTACCTATTTTATGAGATGAGATAGCTTAAACAATTACAGTAAGCATCTACAGTTAGTAATAGCATATACAACTACAGACGCATATTTTATGTGGAGCGATGCAGAACATGATGAGAGAAGCATTGTACTGAGAGAGAGCCACCTGAAAGAACGCTGCAGGCAGGAAGTCCATCCCTGTCACACTTCTCTGTGTCTGGATATAACATGAGAAAGCACAAAAAAACTCTATAAAATTCACTAAAATTCATAAAACTGGACTGTGAGATCTATTGTTTGTTTTGGCACAAACCATTGGGGCATTTTGAGGTAGTAACGTGTTGTACTTCTGGACACTTCCCTTAGTGAATCCACTCTCCTGTTGAGCTCCCACAATCTGATGCTTATTCGAGACTAGCACAAGGAGAAGAACATAACACACAATGACATGACAGCAGGAGACAATAGCTGGGTAGGCTAGTCCTCGGTCTTCATTGTCTTTGTCCTTTTATAATTATGTAATACTTCAAGTAAATGTTACCTGAGACTGTCTGCCAGTGAGGAACATAACTGCCTTTATACTCTGTCTGGCAAGACACTGCTTTCTGAATGAAGAAAAGAGAGAGAGAGAGAGAGTAAAAGAGATGGGCAGGGAGGGAAAGAGTGAAAGCAAGAGAAAGTGAGGAGGGGATGGAGGAGAGAGAGAGAGCGAGGGAGAGAGAATCACTGAGACAGAGAGAAGGATGACAGCTTGGTGATCCAGCGGGAGATCAGAGATCTGGTTCTCACAGGTCTGGGTTGTGTGTGGAGCTCCAGGTAACCACTCTCTCTGCTCTTCCACCTGGCACTTGGGAGTGGTTCAGTCCCGCTGGGCACACCCAGCTGAGGGTAATGACGCTTAGTCTGGGACTGAAAACTGTCTAACAGTAAGACACTACAGAAAGAGAGAGAGAGAGTGAGAGAGAGAGATTTGAGTAAGATTGTGAAAACAGAGAGTCAGAGATCAAAGATATAAGACAAACATCAGTCCTCACTGACCCTAGCTTGGGGTCATCTTGCTGGTCAAGACTGGTTGTGTAGTAGACAGCAGGTCTCAGATTGGCAGAGAAGCCTGTTCCACAGTGATAACCTAAGCATGGTATAAAGTCTTCCTTGCCTTACAGAAAGAGAAATGACACACAAAATTAGATAATAGATAAAACAGAATTTGGCAAATAATTCATATCATATCACATAACTGCAGACATGTCTTATCCCAAAGAAAGCAGAAAAAATATATGAACATGAATATGTATGTCAGCAATTTACTCTCAGTTTTATTCTGAATAATAACGAAAAAATATATATATTTGACAGTCAAAAATCTAGGGAACAAAGTGTGTAGACCTTTCCTTACCATAGTCCTCTTTGTAGGAGGTGCAGTATACATTGAGAGCTTTGTTTGTCGGTCTTCCGTCTGGATTTGCTATCATAGCTAATAGACAAAAAAGCAGTTAATAAAGGTAATTACGCAATTACTAAAATTATTGAAGCATGGTTTAACTTTAATCATAATTACTATCACCGTAACTCCATAAATTTAGTTATGATCTCATGCTGTATTTCAGTATCTTACTGAAACTATAGTTTCTGAAGTAAAGGCAGTTGCTGCTGCCTTCTGGTCAAACGACATACCTGTACAACTACAGTTATAGTGAGGGGTTGTTGTCCTCGCGAGCGTCACGAAACACTGTTGCCAAGGTGATCGTTGTGAGTGTCCAAATAGGTTCATGTGACAGGCGGAAGTGAAGAAAAAACGACCCAGCTGTTTTATGTGGAGGGAAGGGTGAGGTCTTTTTAGTCAGTTGTCTCTAAGACATGTAGCCTAAGTGTCGGACTTTCTGTTACTACGCTAAATATAGAGGTATATTTCTTTTGACAAAAATAGGCTGTGGGATCACGGATGCTTTCTCGGCATCTTTCTCAACTTTCAAATATTTAAACGTGACGTCATCTGCGTCTTACAGTCGGTTTGTCTTGCTTCACCTTGCTAAAATAAAGGAGTGTAGTATATGGCACTGTTTCACCACAAGATGACGCTGTTATTCTATGAAGAAATAGGGTTCCTTCAGTTTATGAATGCTAGGGTTGGCGCCCACTTTCTTCTACTGCTTTGTTTAAATTCAGTGTGATGTATTAAGCCGAAAAAGCATATTATAAAACCATAGACTGTATGGGAGTTTGCCTGTGTCTTCTTGAGCATGAGCAGCTGCACATTAACATTTCTGTAATTTTTTGCACTGTAATGGATTTTAACTGAAACAATGGCAGTAAGATATGGGCAGAATAAAGGCTTTAATTGGATTAAAGCAGGTAACCATCACACGGACATTCAAAGTAAATAAACCGGACACATCCAATTGTGAAAATCAACCAGGGACACAGCTAAACCATTTGTCAAAATCAGCCAACTTGAACATTATATAGCCACAGAAAACAATATTGCAGATCACAGAATACCAGTGTTGGCTAGTTAACTGAAGAGTCATTAAAATAATTACATTAAAAAAAAAATTAAAAAAAGAACAGATGAAAAATCCTCTTTGCAGTATAGACACATATATGTCTGAGAATACCATAAAGCAACACCTTTAGATCTAAGAATGTTTCAACATGACTTCAAGGGGTTTACTAGAGAATGCTAGCCACTAGTAAGCCTTAGGAACAGAGAAGCCAGGTAATAGCTTGATTTTTTAAACATTTAAAAAGGCTGTATGGGACAAAGGCATAGCAACACATGTGACAGAAGTTAACCTATATTAACATGATGGAAAGAAGTGCAGTGGGAAAAGGAACTGCTCATGATCCAAAACATACCACCTCCACATCATCCATGAAAGAGGTATACGGGGTGTATGGCTGCCAGAGCATCTGTCTCTCTTGTTTTTATTAGTAATGTGACTTGCCATTGGAAGCAGCAGAATGGATTATAAAGTGTACAGCTGCTCATATCCAGTGCAGATGAAATCCATCAAAACTCATTCAACAGTACTTTATCTTGTAAACAATGATTGAAATATACTGCACAAAATATTTCATTTTAAAAAAGAAATTTAGTCATGAATTGCAATTCTGAAAGACAAAACTGAAAGCAAAATGACCTTGAAACAGGAAGTGAAAATGGCTGCATTACAGGCCTGGCAAAGCATCACCAGAAAACACCCATAAGCCAGACACTTCAGTGATGGATGATGGTGATAGATAGGCCAGATACTTCAGTGATGGGTGATGGTGATAGATGATAGGCCAGAGTCTTCAGTGATAGATGCTGGTGATAGATGATAGGCCAGAGACTTCAGTGATTGATGTTGGTGATAGATGATAAGCCAGAGACTGCAGTGATAGATGCTGGTGATAGATGATAGATGCTGGTGATAGATGATCGGCCAGAGACTTCAGTGATAGATGCTGGTGATAGATGATAGATGCTGGTGATAGATGATAGGCCAGAGACTGCAGTGATAGATGCTGGTGATAGATGATAGATGTTGGTGATAGATGATAGATTCTGGTGATAGATGATAGGCCAGAGATTTCAGTGATTGATGTTGGTGATAGATGATAAGCCAGAGACTTCAGTGATAGATGCTGGTGATAGATGATAGATGCTGGTGATTGATGATAGATGCTGGTGATAGATGATAGACCAGAGACTTCAGTGATAGATGCTGGTGATAGATGATAGATGCTGGTGATTGATGATAGATGCTGGTGATAGATGATAGGCCAGAGACTTCAAACAATGATCAACTGCAAATGATTTGTATAAAGAGTATTAAACTGAAAATTGTTATCATTACTTATGGACTCCTTGAGGGAACTATGTATAGAATAGCTCATGACTCCTATGTAGTTCAAATTATATACTTGTAAATACTTTCAAATTAAAGCTAGCAATCTGCATTACAACTTAGTCATCATTTCATTATTTCATTATATGTCATTATTTCATACACTGTGAAAGCCAAACAGAATTTCAGTTAATTACTTACTACATTTATTATATTGAAAAGCCTATTCACTATAGCCAGATTTCCTACCACTGGGCAGGATGTAAACATGGATCTTACTGGTAAGCATTTCATGTCCTGTCCAGCTAGCATGTCCTCTTAAAAATACCCAGTGTGTCATTACTGTGGTCTTGATGCTTCCTTTTTACTGTTAACCCTCCCCTCACACATTAATCCACTGTCACCTTCACTGCCAGAGCCTCTCCTACCCTCACCCTCTCAAGCAAGAAGAACAGCTCCCTCCTGCCGGGCAGCCTGTCACCATCCCACGGCCGGCCGACGCACTCGGCGATATCGAGCGACGTGTGTCTGCTCGGCCGCCCTTGCAGACTGCACCATTAGTGAGTGAGCTCAAGCAGTGTGGTGACGAAACTGATCGCAACTCTCACAGAACCTCTAGGACTCCACAATAGTAAACATGCACATCCCCTGCACTACACTTTGGGCTACCTAAGGCAGCGGAGCTGACGTGAAGATCACTGCATGTCACTGGTCTGAGATAGTGTTGGGCTACACTAAGGAACCTATTACAGGGAGCCTATTGATCCATGATGAGGTAGTAGGATTTCTATAAAGGGCTGTAAATGCAGTTCTGTGGATGTATTGACCTAAACACACCAAGTTAAACACTCAATCTAAGGCTCACCAACTTTGGTAAGCTTCCTCACAATCATCATTTCCTAGTTAACCTATTGCAACCTCCATGTGCCCTCCATATTCCCTTCAAATAATGTCAGGACCCAGGTAATGATTATACATGTAGCCACAGGAGGAAGTAATATGGCTATAAATTATGACGCCTATTTATTGTTTACCAAAACAAGAAAGCAGAAAATGTACATACCTTTATTTCCCTGTTGGAACAGGAAATTGTGTGTTGAGATTTGGTTGACATTAACTGAAGGTGACAGCAGGTTCTAAGAACACTCCCTGTAGCTTTCTTTGCTTCAGTGTACCATTTCCTAAATTACTTAGTCCAATGTTCCTCACCCCAGCAGTTAACAAAGCCTCTCCAGGGACCAAGAAGCCCACCAGGTGCCTCAGAACAGTTTTCATAAGTATAGCCATTTGAGACTGCCCTGTCTGCAAATGAGGTCAAGCAAATGAACTTCAGACTTCAGCTCACAAACTACAATACCCATGAGGCTCTTGTTTACTCAAACATGAGTAGTTTTCAGTGTGGTGAAAAGCATGAGCCATAGTAAGGTCTGCAGTGTTTTGGAAAACAACCTTTTCCAAAGAGTTAATATTAAAAGAGTTAATATTCTACTATGCTGTTGTCTTTTTTCTCTCTTTTATGCATGTGAGCTCAAGTTTGGGAGCAGACCTGTCACAGTAAATCAATCATTCTATGTTTGTTTGGTCCATTATCAGTCAGCGGCAGTAAAGCACCTATTTATGCTGTCATATTCACCTCCTGCTCTCTCAGTTTCTATCTTTCTCAATTCTTCATCATTTCCCTTTCTTTTCTAACACTTTGAATTTCACAGTAGCTTCACTACTGTTTTTTTCCCTCCTGTTACCTTTGTGCTACTTTCTGTATCTGACTGCATTGCTGATGGAATGACCCATGTTCTTCACCCACACCGAGACTGTTTTCCTCAATGTTAACTTTTGTTATCAGATTTCTTTTTTGTGCATTGTTTCTGTACCCTTCTCATGTCTGCTCTCTCTCACACATTGTCTCTCCTCCCTGCCTGTCCAGGAGGCTCTAAAAATCTTGTGTACATGATAGTGTGTGCGCGTGTGCGTGTGTGTGTGCGGGTAAGTGTGTGTGCGCATGTGTGTTTTTGAGTGTGAACTCCACAGTTATTTTATTTTGGAAGGCATATCGTAGCAAAGCAGGGAACCTTTTCTTCCTCTCCTCCATGCTGTGGTGAGAGGGAGAGGCTGCTGTGTTCAGACTCCTTCCTGCTCCTCGTGCCTGGCTGTAGAAACAAAGAGGCCATGCCTCAACGTTCCTCTCCTGAGCCTAGGGGCCGTAACTCCTGCTCACAAAATCTGGATAATAGGCAGAGAAATAAGGAGAACAAATTGGGATAAGGAATACTGTACTGGTAGAGGGGGCCGGGGGTGTGGGGTGTGGATGAGGATAAAGGTGTGCATGGAGGCTGTCTAATAATAGCGCAGTGATGTAAGTGGAATCCCGCCGTGCTGGGTGGGATTGACCGTCTGCTGTGGTTCAGGAAAGGACAACGGCTCAGTCCCTGTCTGCAGGAGCCCGGCACAGTGTGTGTGTGTGTGTGTGTGTGTCTGTCTGTCTTTGAGTACGATTAACTCTTCTTCTCTGCTGGTTGTTTCCCTGCGTTGTTGCTAATATTGATTGCGTCTTCTTGCTTGGGTTTGTTTGCTGCTCTTAAGACCTGCTCTCACCTGGACAGGTACAGGACCTGCTCTCACCTGGACAGGTACAGGACCTGCTGCTCAGTCATTGGCTATTTTAACATCTGTGTGCACAGACACATGGGCACACACACACACACACACACACAATACAGTTAATTAACTCTTTGTTTACACAGAAAATGTGCTATATCCACATGCACAGAGGCAGTGCCACACTGTTACAAATGAATATGCCATGCTGAAATGAATAACACGCTCACGTTTAATATCGGCTGAGTATGACCAATTGGTTCAAATGTGTTACTCTGCAGAGTGATATAAGGCCTTACATTAGCACTACATTGGTTTGCAAATGTTTGATTACTGTGGGTTATTTACAGAAAAACTATCAAATCAATAAACTCCACACTTTAAAATTGTGGTCATTTACTTTGCAATAACAAACATGCACACAGCATGTTTGGTGCTGCTCATGTGTCAGAGAGCGTTGGAAAACACACAATTCTGTGAAACAGTTATAGTCAAGCAAATGCAATCGATAACTTATCAGTCAGTAATCTGAAAAGTGCATAAAACACACCATAACTGCAGATGTACAAATTATTATTGTTTTTTTATTATTATTATTATTGTATTTTTAACTTAGAACATAGTAAGAGCTCAGCTCCATAGTTCCACCCACCCCACACACCCAAACACACATAGGGGTGGAGGCAGACAGGAAAACATATATCAACCAATTAAATCACAGTCCGCTCGGCCAAAAAAAACAGGAGAGGCAGAAAAATGGGAACGCTTAACCTTTAGTACATCTGGGTAGAGTTTACAAACACCTCAGGCTCTGCCCTTACCACACCTTTGGCCATACAGAAGAGAACCTAATCAGCGTAATGGATGCTAACGGACTGGTAGTTTAGAGGAGAAAAACAAGGATGCAGTTATGTCAGAACATTGTAGTATTACAAGGGTAAGTTCCTCACCACATTTTCCAACCTTTAAATGTGCTAAGATTGATGTTTTAATTAAATACTTGGTGTGGAGTGGTTTAAGAGTACTGAGGTGTATGGTCTGCATCAACCCAGAACTAAACTTACAATTTTGTGAAGACATACACACTCATACCACTGCAAACAGAAATGCACACATAGCAAATGCTGGAATGTTTTTCGGAGGTCCTCTTGGGTAGGAACGAGGAAGTTGTTTTAACACCGGCCATTGCATCTTCTAATACCCCGTGTTCAGTGTAAAGCAAAGCGAACTTTGAGCAACACTGTTCTGCTGTTAGTACTTTGCTTCATGACTTCCCCAGCACTAACGCCCGAGGGGTGTCTTTTACACTGGCATCGGTCAAACCCAGCAAAAAGTGACTGGGCACTGCACTCTCATTTGAATGGTTATTCACACTGAGTTCATATATGTGGAAAGAGAGGAAGACAACAGAACAAGGTAGTGGTGTGGATGAGGAGCACTGAACTCTGCTACAATGCATCATCTACATTTACTGTAACATTCACTGGGGAAGTGAGTTAGAGGGCCAGACATGAGCTTCTATTCACACACACACACACTGATACTCAGACTCCTACAGTTCCTTTCTGCGTTCCCATGCGCTCTCCTGGGTGCCTGAACCTCGCTGTGTTCATCAAACAAACAACAAACAAATAACCCATACAAAGTATTAAACAATAAACAATACAGACCCTTCAATGCCACCCAGTAATTTATAAAACAAATGATGACAGTGAAAGGAAAGCCAGAATAGAAAAAGGAACTGCGTCACTGTGAGGTTCTACAGAAAGCATGGCCTCAGTAACTGGCTTTAAAATGCATCTACACAGCTGACTGGTTGACTCTACCATTTATATATACTGTGTGCCCTTGGCAGGCAGCTAAAATCTATACAGTACTCTCATTTTTCATATATTTATAATTTTTTTTACACTATACAAAGTTGGCAAAAATACAGAAATCCATGAAGTCAGATTGTACACGTCACATCCAAGTGCTGAGCACTCTTCACAGGAGATGAGAGGTGGTGGGGAGAAACCGAGAGAGAGAGGAAGAGGAGGAGGAGAAAAAGCCTTACCCATTTCATTCCCAAACAATCACTGTAAGTTGTTATTGTACTGTTAAACCTTCTTATTTGGTTTTTTTGTTCAGAAATAAATACCTACTTGTTTGACTGACCATTAAACATTAAACTTTAAAAGCAGCTCTGCAGCTTCTATGAACGCAGTTAATCTTATATAACACACTTCTTAACTGCCATACAAAAGTTCTGAAATAACAGATACTGTTTCCTAGCAAGGCTGAGATTTTATTTTCTTCTGGAAGAACAGTAGAGCAGGTGTTGATTGTAATTTGGGGTTGTAACAGGGGGGGTTGGGTTGGACTGGAATGGTAGGGGTGATTGAGAGAGTGAATAATTCTCAGAAAGTGTGAATTATCCCAAACACCCCCACAGCAGTAGGCCACAGCAGCCATGAAGGAAGCAGAAGGTCTGTACCAAGAAAAACTCCAGAACAAGAACAGAGAAAGCGAAAAGGAACTTGAAGGAAGAGAAGAGAAACGTTTCGGGCACAGATGTACAAGGGGTGGGCGTGTCGGAAGGCTGGCACAGGTCGTCCTGTCCAATCACACTGGGAAACAGCATATGGAGAACAGAGAGGGGTGTGCACTACACAAAATACGGCAGTGTGTGTCTGGGTGGGGTAGAGGAGGACAAAAACAATTTTTTTTCCTTTCTGTCTAACAGTCCACACGTTAACATTTATCCTCAGTCTTCTTGACCGTGTATCAGTATATGTGTGTGTGTGTGTGTGTGTGTGTGTGTGTGTGTGCTTGAAAGTCTGGGTACTGTTTTCCACCTTCCACGCAGTCACCAATACCTTTTTTTCTCTTACAGAGCTTTGTCTTTAATTCTCACGAAGAACAAAATGTTAATGCTCTTTCCCGTATATGGAAGGATTAAAGATCATTTAAGGCTGCAAATGATATGACAGGAGCTCAGATGGATGGGGCATTTCTCTCTCCCTCTCTCTCTCTCTTTCTCTCTCGTCACTGCTCACTTTTTTCCCACAACCTTTCCTCCAATGAAAATACAGCGGACATTAAATGCCCTTGTTCAAGAAGGGCGAATAATCATAATTATCTTTATCAGCAATTATCAGTAATATGTTTTAACTTCATTGTTACAAGTGGCAAATGAAAACATCTTTGTACAACCATATTTTTCTTGACTTGATTCATCAATTATTTACAGAAAAAAGATTTTCAAAACATCAGAGTTGGGGCCTCATTGTTCCCCCTTTTTCTCCATATTTCATAAAGAAACAAACTCAAAGCACCTACTGCAGCACACACACGAACAGTTATACACAGACCAACAGTCAAATGTGAACAGAAAAAGAACAGCTATTATTACCCTTATTGTAATCACTTCTATTCAGTCAGAATCCAGTGCACAGGAAGCTTGACTGGGAATGGTCACAGCAGCCCTGTGGCCTACACTTTAATCAGCTACAGAGGAGAGCAGATGGAGGCTGGAGCTAGAATGACAGACACTAAGGACGAGAGTCACAGACAGGGAAAGAGAGAGTAGGAGAGAAAGAGAGAGCGACAGAGAGAGAGAGAGAGAGAGGGTGAGCGAGCAGGCGTGCTTGGACCCCACATGACAGACCGCGCCGGGTCTTGAACAAGCACCATCGGCTGCAAAACAAGGAAAGACACACAACAGCGCAAATCTTGTGCTGGTCCGACCCGTTCCGAGCGCCCGGGGCCCTGAAGGGGGCAAGACCACTGCACAACGGCCCAGAACGTCACAAAACCCAGCGGAACGTGCCACGACCTTTACAGGCAGTGTGTAAGTGATCGAGAGAGACAGAGAGGAGATTGAGGAAGTGAGGGAGCAGGCGTCTGAATAAACACATGGGCTCAGTGCAGGCTGGGAAATCATCTCGTTATTCTGGCTCGGCTGCTCCGAGCTCCGTTCCCCTCCCCTTCTCGTCATGCCTCTGTTTGATGATAAATTTCCATTGATGGCTGGTAAGACAACTCCTACCTGCTGTTTACTGGAGCAGCTAAACCCTTGAACCTGCCATATGACGCAGTCCACTGGAAAGAGGGGAGTGGCAGTCTTGTAGCTAAGAAACTTCTGTTAGCTTTCTGCCACTGTTCCTGTGTCTCATCCTCTCCCTGTCCATCTTCTGTTCATCTCAGCAGATCCAGACTCCGGTGCTTTGCTCCACTACAGGCATGCTGCTTCAACTTTTAGAGATCACCTTTCCAGGACTAGAGCCAACGTGGTGAATGGCCTTCTGAGAATGCATGCTCTTAATATAATATTGGTGTGTGTGTGTGTTTCTGTCTGTGTGTGCGCTAAGTTTAGCTTAGACTGGCACCCCACTGTCGACCCTGAGGCCAAACATAGGGAAAGACTCTAACAAGAGCATAATGCACTGTGACATCTCAGACACTTACTGTCACAATATCCGCCTGCACACACACTCATACACACACACACACACACACACACACACACGCACACAGGAGGTCTGTTCAACATAATCAAGAAGCCAGCATCACTGTAATGCAAACTGTCACTCCAAAAGACATACGTCCACCTATACATCTGTAGAATCACACCCTCTATCAGTTCAGTCATACACTGCATATATACTGCGTGAGCGTCGATAGGTCTGTAGCACAGGTACCTGCGCAAGTCGGGGCAGTAATAAGAAGTGCATCCAGGTAGTTCAGTTCAGTACAGGCAGTGTTTAACCAGTTATCACACACACACACACACTCACAAAGGCAGTGTTTAACTATCTTAAACATGCTCACACACAAGCACACATACACAGGCAGTGTTAAACCATCTTACACAAACGCACACACTCACAAAGGCAGTATTTAACTAGCTTAAACACATACACAAACACACACACACACACACACAAAAGGCAGTGTTTAATCATCTGAGCAGCTGTCCCACTCACACAGAGGCAGTTTTTAATCGCTCGAGCAGCTGTCTTTAGCTAGGTATAATGGAGAGAGAATGAGATGAGATATTATATTAGATAGGCTGTACCCCACCCAGACTCCACACAGCTCCCTCTCCATCAGCCCAGTCTGTCGACAGTGAAAACAGTGCTGAACACTGTAACACTGGACAAGATGCAGTTTGAACTTTGCTCTCAGATGATTTTATTACTACTAATATGGAAAGAGTAACAATGCTTCCAAGAAGTGGAGGTTTATTCACTCAGTAACATCATGTTATGGGAGGCAGAGAGCAGACTGGTCACAGACAGTAAGCGTCCGGAGAGAAGTCCACGCACAGGAGCCGCCATTCACCAGCAATGGCAGGAACGGTGCACTGAGTGAGGGATGCACTTGCTGCATATTGTCCCCAACACCACTACACCGACCCACACTCTTATCTGATTATCTAAAAATACAATATATAGCGCATAGAATATACAGCATAATTCTAGAAATAACACCAAATATATTCTGGTCCTTAAACATTAGGCAGGCAAGTGTGTTTTATTGACGTGCTCTACAAATACAAGTCCATTAGTCACCACTACTGTAAATACAGATAAAATATACAGATGTATAGAACTGATCTAAACTGAACAATAGACTGGTAAAAAGAACCATCTCATCCTTATCAGTCTTCACCCATAGCAAGTTTTCTACTCTCTTAATACTCTCTTGCGTAGGAATGGAGTTAATTTCATTTGACGATGTATTCCAGTTTCCTGCTGCAGTGTTACTAAAACCTTGGCCTGTCATGCTTCTGAAAGTTTTGATCCTGTGTATCTTGACTCATGTTCTATGACTCTCAGCGCAAGGTCTCTCTTCTCCTTCAGCAGAAGCAGCTTGGCTCATGTCCTCACCGATGCTCCCTGCTCCTCCTTGCTACTTGACGTGACGGTTTCATTCCACGACTCTGAGAACCACAAGCTCCCTGGTTAAAACTACACTGTTCTTGATTCACAACTGATGAAGACCTATAAAAGCATGTCTGGCAACTTTCTGACTTTGTTCTCTGAATCTCCATCATTTGTATTCTCTCTTGTCTAGCTGTAATGAATGCTTTCGTCTGTCTCAGCACTGGTGAGTGGATGACACATGAGTGTTTTGCTGATACCTGAGCTTTTGACTGGCAGACTGAGCTGACCTCACACACTATACCGAGGGAAATTAGAGCCAGCGGGCCCCATGCTCCTGACACACACACACAACCCGTGCTGGTTAATATTCTAATTGCACACACACACACACACACACACACCAAAGCATACACAACCACACACAGACACAACCGTACACACACACACTCACGCCGTCAGAAAAGCAAAGTAAAAGCGGAGGGGCATGAATAGAATGCATGATTGAATAGTTTATCTGAAAAGCTTCCACTGTAGACTGATAAGTCAAAATAGGATTTCATTATTGCACCTGACCTGCTGCTTCAGTGAAACGCAGGCCGTCTGTAAAGGGGAAAAGGTCTCTACTTCCTCCATCCCCTGCAGCTCTTGCTTGGGACCTAAGCCTGATAGCAGAGAGAGAGAGAGAGAGAGAGACTACTGTTTCCACTGCTCCCATAATCCCACTGCACCAAACCCCTGCTCTCTGGTGACCTCACAGCAGCAGTACTTTCCACAGCAACATCCCAATGCCCCCCTCACACACACACACACACAATATAAGTCTATGTAATAAGACTTGCTAAACAACGGGTTCAAATGTGCATGAGTGAGCATGTCAGTGTCATTGTATTATTCTCCTACTAACAATGGGCTTCTCTGTTTGAAACGACCATCAATCAAATCTACTGGCCTGACCAGGAAAGACCGAACATTCCATTCCTGTCTGCAAGAGTGAGTTCCACACACAAAACCTACACTCTTGCTCTCTTTACCTTGGTTCCCCAGGTACACAACAGATGAATTGCTAGAAAACAGCAAAATCATATAGAAATATAATTAAACATGGGGAAAGAGAATGAAAGATCTTAAGAGAGAAAGAGAGATATGAGAGAGATCTTATTCATCTGTGCTGTCCTATCCAGCCCAGCCTCCATATATTACTACATCCACCTTGAGTTACCTCTCCTTTAAAACACAAAACATTATTGTTATAACAATTATTATTATATTCATCTTCATTATTACACTGGCAAAAAGTGCAGGTTAACCACAATTCCCCATATTCTCTCTGCCTTAGAGACAGAGCAAGAGAAAACGAGATAAAAAGGAGAGAGAGAAAGAGAACAGAGGATAACCATGCACTTGTTTTGTTTTTTTTTTCTTATCAGTGATCATACATACACACACACACTTAAGTAAAGGCAGTTTTAGGGGAACTCTTTATCTTCAATTCCTGCAGAGACATCTCCATCAGACATCTCCATCAGACATCTCAATCAGACATCAACATCCATCATCTCCATCAGACATCTCAATCAGACATCTGCATCCATCATCTCCGTCAGACATCTCCATCAGTGAGTGATGGTGAAGGGAAGCTGGAGTGCAGAGCCACTCTGCATAAAGCCCGACGTAGGCCAAGTGCTGGCTCGGCGTACTGGTCCACGGCGCAGCTCAACAAACTCGCTTCACACTTTGTTTTTCACAGCAAGTTTGGAAGAACATTTTGATTGGTTTCTTCAAATGTCTATTTTTTTTAAATGGAAAAAAATGACATCAATCTTTTCTGAATATTTTTTTTCTTCCTTTCTGAATGATGTCTCTGAAACTTCCGGAGTAGTCTGATCGGTTGGCCTCGGACATTCGTGGTTTCGCCTTCATCCACGTCGACTTTGGAGTTCAGTAAGATAAATAATATTTCTGTTGGAGCTACAACACGTCACCCACGTCACACAGACGACAAAGTGTCCCACGAAAAGAGAGGAAACTACTACGGCAGAGAAAGAGAGGGCACACAGAGCTAAAGCGTGAGAAGGGGGAGAGATGCTTCCTCTCAGAGGAACAGGGAGAGAGGACAGACAGGCGGGGAAGGAAGAGTAGAGACAGAAGATGAGATCAGAAGATGATGCAACAAGGACAAAAGGAAATGGAATAAAACAGCGAAGGTGTGGATAATGGCTGATGGTATAAACGAACGGCAGCCATGGCTGAAGTGTATCTGAGGGCCATGGCTGAAGTGTATCTGAGGGCCCGCCATGCCCCCTTGGTGGATTAAACAATACAACCTGGAGATCTTTAGATTCATAAGGGAGGTCCGGAAATATATCATTTCCAGAATTCCTGTTGTGTGCTACTGTGGAAAAAAAACTCTAAGATGGATAATCAGTGAGCTCCCATGAGCCTCCAATGGACTTCATCTTGAGTTAATTAAGGAGTGAGACTCCACCCACAAGCAGCATAGGAGTAAAGGACAGAGGAATAAGGGTTGCTGTGTGGAAGCAGGAATGAGAGATGTCTGTCCTTTAAAGAACAAGGACATTATGTGTATATGTGAGAACGGACAGTGAAAGAAGAACAAGAAAAAACATTGGTAACACATTACATTAAAGTTTGCATATTTAGCTCTTAAATGGCTTCTTTTAATTCATTTAACTGTTGTTAAAGTGTATCAATAGGTACACTGACCAGTTAAGAATTGTTATTTGCTCATAGTTACAAAGGTTCAGGTAGTTTCGCTAACATAACTGAAGACTTATGTTCACTTCATATGCAGACCTTAACAAAACATGTTACCAAAATTACAGCACAGACCCAAAAGAGTCGGATGAGGAAAAAGAACTGAACAGAAAAAAGGAAAAAGGAGGAAGCAAGAGAGAAAGAAAGAAAGAAAGAAAGAAAGAAAGAAAGAAAGAAAGAAAGAAAGAAAGAAAGAAAGAGCTGATAAAAGACTGAAGCTAAAGGTTGGAGTCTAAACGTGACAGGAGTGGATGGCTAAAAGTACCCGTGTTTTGCAGCCTGGCAACGAGTCAGTCTTGTGCATAAGGAGGGCGCTGGAGCTCGAGGGTCAAAGGTCGAAGGTTATGGTTTTGGGGGAAGGGGTATGCTGAAGTGGGGGTGATCAGGCTTTGAGGGCATGCCACTGGGCCACATTGGTGCGGGGCCGGCTCAGCATGTCCTTCCAGTGCTTCACTTCTGCTGGGCCACTCTTCCATGACAGATAGATCTAGTACAGGAGTACAGGAGTGTACACACACACACACACACACAAGCACATGCATGCATGTGTGCACACACCCACATGCACACACATACAGATCCATTCATATTTTTCCTACATTTTGCATAGATACTATTATCTTTTTCTTCCTAATCATGATCAGTGTGCTGTGCTACCTACCTAATTTATTGTCCTTGACTGAACAAATGAATATCAATGAATGACCTACTTTTCGTTTCTATAGCAACAATACATTCTTGGTCCATGGCTATTTTGGACCATAGTTCTTTAAACTTTAAAGAAAATCACAATCAATAGCTAAGATATTTTATACAGCATGTGTGTGTGTGTGTGTGTGTGTGTGTGTGTGTTCACCTTGCCAATGACATCGTTACGGCTCAGCCGGTCCTTATCCATAACGGTGATGATAATGGTGGTTTCTCGGAGCACGTGAGCAGGAACATCAAAGGGGAAAGACTCATTAAAGACAGGGTTCAGGCAGCGTTTAATGGTCACGGTCTTCTTCTTCTCTACACGCTTGTCTTTATGCATGAGCCACACCTTGACATAGGGGTCTGCAGCCAATCAGAGAGGGGATTGAAAGTTATGCAAGTACAAAATAACAACTCCAGATGTTTAATGACTGCAGTCCATCAGTCAGACCAGTGCATGTCTGTCATCCCTAACCTTCTACTACAGTAAGGTAGATTGTTCTCCAACACTAAAACACATCCATATCCTCTTCTGTTCTGCTGTCCTACTTTAAATCACCACTGAGTGAAAGGGGTTAAATGCAGGACAGAGTAGCCTGAGGAAAGTGGGACACCAGTCTGAGCTGGAGTCAGAATGAATAATCAGAGAGGAGAGGAGAGGAGAGGAGACTGTGCTATGACTGTTCAGAGATCTGTAAATAAGACTAGAGGTCGCATTTTAGGTTTTGATGCAGTTAGGAGACAGGGGATGAGATGGAAGACAGAGGAAGAACAGACCATGAGACATTTGCACTGAAATAGAGAAAGATCCATCAATATATGAAGATTTACCAACAGTATCTCACAAACGTGAGTACACCCTTCATATTTTTGTAAATATTTTATTAGATGTTCATGGGACAACGCTGAAGATATGACACTTTGATACAATGATAATTAATCAGTGTACAGCTTGTATAACAGTGTGAATTTGCTGTGCCCTCAAAATAAGTGAAAATGGCCAAATTGTGCCCAAAGTGTGAATATTTTCGGTGGCCAACATTTTCCAGCACTGCCTTAACTCTGCACTGCACTAATTTAACTGCCTTAAGTGCATGGAGTTTACTAGAGCTTCACACGTTACCACTGGAATCATCTTCTACTCCTCCATGATGATATCACAGAGCTGATGGATGTTAGAGACCTTGCACTTCTCCACCTTCCATTTGAGGATGCCCTCAGATGCTCAATAGGGTTTAGGTCTGGAGACATGCTTGGCCAGACCAGCACCTTTACCCTCAGTTTCTTTGGCAAGGTCTTAGTCGTCATGTCATATATCACAGTATATGTTGGCATTCAAGGTTCCCTCAGTGAACTGTAGCTCCCCACAGCCGGCAGCACTCATGCAGCCCCAAACCATGACTCTCCCACCACCATGACACTCCCACCACCATGTTTAACAGGCAAGACACACTTG
>JAOXYF010000007.1:8403836-8417788 GCA_028565775.1 Sternarchorhynchus goeldii | reverse complement strand
TCAATAAAACCCAACACAAACGTGTGAGGGACCCAAGCTCAATAAAACCCAAACTCAAACGTGTGAGGGACCCAAGTTCAATAAAACCCAACACAAACGTGTGAGGGACCCAAGCTCAATAAAACCCAAACTCAAACGTACAGCAAATTACAGCCCTATAATCAGCATACTGTGACAGACCACAGTAATAAAGTACAGTCTGGCCATTCCAAGAGAACAGAATATGACATCCATATATTTTAATTCCAAAGATCTGCATTCATTCTGGAGACTCAAGGCTTTGCAGGTGTTAACCAAGCTAGCCAAGCCAAGGTAGTGATAGTTAATATGCATACACATATTTACAAATATTTACACATATTTACACTTATTTGAGAAGATAGTAATAGTTAATATGCATACACATATTTACAAATATTTACATTTATTTGAATAGTACTTTTTATAAAATGCCAGTGCTTATCCTGAGTTTCTATAGAAAATACAGTGACTCATATTTCATTGTTTCTGTTGATATTTTAGTATTCTATTTGAAAAAGTACCCATTTAGCAATGTGTCTGTACAACACTGTGTCTGTACAACATTGTTTCTGTACAACACTGTGTCTGTACAACACTGTGTCTGTACAACACTGTGTGGGTGTCATTCAGAATGTGAAGGGACCCACTCACTATACAGTCATGCCCTTGATTTAATACTGACATCTGGAATTAATACAGAAAACAGTTATTAGACCCCAAGGCTGAGCCTACCGTATATCATTAACTTGTCTCATACAAATGGCAGCTTCACCGTATTATAATGTCCTTCAACTCTGAACTGCACCAAGCTTACTATCACACCACCAACAGCAACTGCCTTCATTGAAAACCTCCCTGATTTATCAACCTTGATCAGTTTGCCTTCAGATTCTATAGAACTGGATCAACTGACTGAATGCAACATTTCATCTCCACTTCTACTAAAGTCTACATTTTTAGTATTCAGAAAGAAACAATCTGGAAATAAAAACTCCTGCATCATGGTACAACTCTCAACCCCAACAGACGTTTTGACAGATAGAACACAGATGCCATTAAACTAATGGTACATTTCTTCACAAGGTTTGACCAACTGCAGCAAGGATCTTCCTGCAGCTCAGCATTTCTTTATGTTCTGATAAACAAAAATAAATCAAGATTTTTATTCAGGGCATGGTCTTATTCAGAACCATCGTGGAAGAGAAACGTAATGTCACAATTCACCCTTCTAGTGTTGCCATCTCCATGGCAACAACTACCACGTGTGTTTTGTTTTTGATTTCGTTCTTGGTTACGCCCTTTATTGTCTACAGGCGTTTCTTTGTTGCTTTGTAATTGCCTTGTGTATTTAAACACCGTGGTTTTTGTTCCCGGTTGCTGGTTATTGTTTCGACTGCATGGTTTTTGTTTCGCACGGTCTGTGTGGTTTCCCTCCTTCCTGGTTTGGCACGGCTGTATTAGCTTGCTTTGTTTGTCTTTGGTTTCAGACACATATTCCGGTTTTCTATCCGGAATGTTCTTGATTTTAAACTTCTAAGTAGCGTAATAAGACTGCCGGTTGTGGATTCGCTCTTAATGTATCTCAGTGCACATAGATACCAACAGTCTATAGCATGTTTACCATTACACATAGATACCAATATTCTGTAACATAACCACCCTGGAATTAAGCTAATCTCTCACCTATCATAACTCAGGTAAACAGTGAGGTCAATAAGTAGCTGGAATCTCTTATAACAATCCAGCAGATGAAATCTTAAATGGTGGTGTACTAGATTTGATGAAGGTCCTTTTATTCCAAATGGTACAAACTGAAGTAATCATACTGTTAACATTACTCTAAACATTCGGATATATACCTAAAATGCTCAAATAAGCAGTTGTAAAACCTTTGATTAAAAAAGCTAACTTCCCTAATTAGAGGTTAGTCTCAACCTTTCCGTTATCTCTAAGAGCTTAGTAATTGTAGCTAAGCAACCAAGCTCACATTTGCATACTACAAAAACACATTAAAAACAGGCTTTAGACTCAAAACAGTACCCAGACAATGCTAGTTAAAAGTATAAATGATCCAAAATGAAAATAAAACCCATGTGGAAGTGCCACAGCTCTTTTATCACACTATTTTGACATGATTCACTTCAACTTCAACATGCCATTTTTGATACATTTCACTTCAAAGTAGGTAGAAAGTCTTGTTTGTAAATGGTAAAATCTTGTGCATAGAAACTCTGTGCATAGAAAACTAATTTGGTGGCCCACAATGGTATGTTTTGGTCTAAGTTCTTGGGGGCTTTTCAGTTTGCATATATTGTAGCACCACCAGCCAAAGTCTCTATGACAACAAATACAAAATCAATACTTTGGATTATATAAATATATATATATATGAATCCTGTGGCTTTAGTGATTTGTTTTTTTATCATATATTATTTTACACTGTACAGTAAATATTGTTATTCTTGGTTTACTGTATTTACCACACTTAGTCATGATATCTATTGTGAGAGTTTCTTCAGCTGGCTTGAAATATTTGTAGATACAAAAATAGAAAATGAGAAACATATTGTATATGTCTTTTGCAACGTTATAAGTTGTTTGTATTTTGAAGTTCATTGTACACAGAGTGACAAAGAAATCTTGTAGGAGAAAGTATATATCATAGTTATGGCAGTATGAGTCATTTTTGGATGAAATATAAAGTGTTGATGGCTGAAGTCCATTTTGCCGCAAAGGGTAAGTGAAGTGCTGAGGTGTGTGTTTTAGAAGCACAGTGTGTGAAGAGTTTTGAAGAAGTGGACATGGTACTGAGACAAACGTGAAAAAGATTGTAAAAAACTGTAATGCTCTAAATGATTTTGCCCCACAATAGCTGAGTAATCTCAGTAGCATGGGTGCTTCAATCACAAAGTGCAGTCTGTCTATTAGTCTGAAGAACAGTGAAAACTGCAGCAGGGGTCAAATCTTGTCTTACAAAACTGTCCTGCTATGAAATAACTCCTTTCACACCATTGTTCAGCACTCACACACTCTAGGTCTTTAAGTCTAGTCTTAGATCCTGCTTGTTAACTCAATCCTGCGGTCAATACCCTTTTAGATAAAGCCATGGACACGGAGAATGATGGTAAACTGAGATGCTGGTGCCTCTCTAACACGATCTCTCAGGTTTGTTGATTGTGGTGTGCTGATGTCTTTGGAAGCCCTTCCCTATTTAGTTAAGCTGCAGTAGGCAGAGGCACTGCCTGCCCTATGTTCTCCATATACAGAAGCCCCTGTGTTAATCACTGTACACTATAAACACACCTCACGAGCTGTTATGTCTCTCTGGGCGGCCATGCCCACATGCCTGCTGGCTGCCGTGACGCTGGTGCGTGTCGTACCCCTGCTGTGGGACCTTCTGCCCACCTGCCCTGCCTGGTAGGAAGCCAGTGTGGAATCCTGATGTTCTACACCTGCTGGTGCTCCTTGACCACCGAGCGGTTTTGACACGTGGCCCATTTGGACAAGGTGCCTTCTGCACTTCTGACCTGCTCTGTCACCTTGAAGCAATTACTGCATGTGAAATTAAAGTCCTGCTGATATTAATTACATCCCAAGGATTATCCAGAGATCATCCATACTGAACTTCTCATGTAGGAACTTCCACTCTGCTTTTAGTGTTTAAACTGATGGACTTGTACAGATACATACAACTGAACTAAAGCAATTTCTCTTATCTAATTGCATAAGAGGATCCTTGATTTCCTCACTGAAATGTTTTAACATATATTACAACCCAACATAGTCCTACCCTTATCATTTACTCTTACACTAAGCAAACAAATAAAAATATATCATTTCTGAAGAAGACACAGTAAATCAGGCTTGTTCGTGGTATCAGGGGTCATGCATTCAGCACCATGGACAGCTCACGTCACACAGTATGTAGTAATGTTGACAGAATGGAGACAAAATAAAGGAAATAATGGCACACTTAATCCAACACAGAGGTTCTATTAGGTAAAGAATGCAACTATCCTTAAAGTCTTACTTGGAGAAGTTGCGTGGAGTACCTTCTTCTACCTTCTTCTAGGGCCTGTTTGTCTAAGCCTTGTTCCAGGTTTCACTTAATAGTCGCTCACTCTACTGTTTCAGTCACGGATGCAGCTCTGCCCGCACCACTGGGTAAGAGTACCGGAGTGCTCATTTTAATATATTGCTCACAAATGCACAACATATTTTAAAATTAAGATTTATGCTCTTCAAGAGTGAAGCCCAGTTTATTTAGCATTTTTGTTACTGTCTTTGCCAATACCCAGTGCAGAGTACTGTTGTAGGAACTGGGTCACCCACTGTAGTGCTCCAGGACCTACCCATGAATGGAATCTGTTCTTTAAATTATTCATTTTAGTCAAGAAAATTTGTATTTCCATCAAATATACCTGAAGAAAACTACTGTCTATTGTATTAGTATATTTTTGTGATTTTGAGTTTTTCTTCTTTAAACCCTTTTCTTGTTTCAATGCTCAGCACATGTGACTCTCATAATTATACACGTATCATATTAGTTTCAATGTAGTTACTAAATAATTAGCTGGAAGTTGGCTAAGGTTCATGATACATAATGCATGTGGTTTAGGCAATCAAACAAAGGAGCAGACATTGGCAGGCAAATGTATGCATAGGACATTCTACAGACCATTATCCATTATATCATGCAATAATGTACACACACACACACACACACACACATGCAATGATTAAATCTACATATATTAAAATTTCTAGTTCTGCTTCTTCATGATTTAAGTTTAAGGCATCTACGTGTAACTCAGTACTTAATCAATAAAGACAATATTCACATGGGAGCTTCAAAGCTCAGCTAACCCCACTCAGGCTGTGAATACTGATCCATATATACTCATATGTCCTGCCTAACACACATATACAACCTGTGTGTGTGTGTGTGTGTGTCTACATTCTTATGACATACTGCGCACTAGCACACAGTGGTATGACATGTTCTGACACTAATTCATGCACACCCATATATAGAATAACTACCAGCATGGGTACACACACACACACACACACACACACACACACACACACACACACGGATGAAACTGGTTTTAAAAATGCTGGAGTAGTGATTCTGTCTTTATACACTCAAATAGAGGTTAGTCTTACATAACTGAATCTCTGTCATGCATATACACACAAAGACACAAACTGGCTGGAAAAGACTTGCTGTGTGTGTTTACCTGCAGCCATTTATTCTTAAAACCATGATCACAGTGTGTGTATTCAGCCAAATGCACTCATAATACAGCAAGAGCTCTGGTCAAGGCAAGTGGTCAAGCAATGATTTCTCCTTCTCTCTCTCTCTCTCTCTCTCTCTCTCTCTCTCTGTCTCTCTCTCTCTCTCTGTCTCTCTATCCACCACACAGGCCCTTATTGATTACAGAATGAAACTTTAAACACACTTTATACCAAAACCTCTCTGATAGTGTAGTGTTTTTTCAGAGTGCATGTACACATGTGAATTGGAAATGTTGCAACACATTATGTTTCAGATTCTGGCTGTTAGATGATAAAATTACCTCCCATTACACCCCCAATTTCACACCATGTTAACATAAGTGTGATATTATTAGAATACAGCAGAGCCAGTAGATTTAACTGGTGTTCTGGGTGACGGCATTAGGAGAGTAACAGCAGTTACTGGAAAACATGTGGGAAACCTAAAGCTTTGAAATGGGAGTCTCTATCCTACCTATAAGAGGTTCTTCTAGCTTCTTCCATTTCAGTTCATACTTTCACAGTTTATCAAATGACACTTGTAGCACAACAACTGTGTGGCTGTGTGTGTGTGTGTGTGTGTGTGTGTGTGTGATCTTAGTATTCTTGGCTGTCCTTCAATAAACTGACAGAGAGAGCAGAAGCGCTCATCTTGGCCAGAGTGTGAGAGGGAAGAAACCTGGGATGTTTCCTATATAGAACTTCATGTGAGCCAAGAATATCTCACACATGAGCCAAACTGCTACACAATATTAGTTCACAAAGTATAAAGAACATCTTACTTGCCTTGTGTATTTAATACTAACTATCATAGCATGTCTTAAGTGTGTTGCCGTGGACGTCCGAGGTCTGACTTTCTTACCTCAGTCACCAACAGGCATGAAATGACTCACCTGTCCATTATCCCTGGACTCTACACACTACAGCGGGTGCCTAACACCCCCACACTCGACCGTCACCAAAACACTGTAAAAAGCCTCCCAGCTGTTGTGTGTGCGTTCATGCAGAGAAGCATATACAAAGAAACAGAGAGAGACAGAGAGACAGAGGATCCTTTTAGTGAGAGACTATTAGTCATACGCACTCCAAATAATAACACCTAATTTATGACACTGAAACCCAGTCATTATTAAAATGACTCTGAAAAACTATTTAGCACTGAGAGCAATCAACAAAGAGCTGTCAATCCATTGTACACTTGTGAGAAATAAGAGCTCAGACCATGTGTGTGTGTGTGTGTGTGTTTATGTGCATATATGTGTGTTGTCCAAGCTACGAAAAGAAAGCTTTATTTATAGACTAATGTTTACGTAAGTGGCACGTTCCTGAATAATGAGGGTCCTCACTGTCGCACACACGTGCACGCTCACACACATGTGCACAGGGGAGGAAATCCTGTCAGCAGAGATGAAAATGGAGCAACAAACAGACGAATGGAAATGACAGGGAGAGAGCAAAAGTCCAAGAGACAAGGAGGAACAAAACATGAACATGAAAGGAAAAATGATGGGAGCACACAGGACAGAGGGAGAGAAGAGGAGGAGGAGGAGGAGGAGGAGGAGAAAAACTGAAGGAAGAGGAAAAACAAGGGATAAACGAAAGCAAGAATGGACAAAAGGTGTTGTCATGGTGAGGGTGAGCACCACGACTTCCCCACAAGTCCCAGGTGAGGGTTTCATTAGAATGAATAATGAGCCAGAAGGCTGCAGGTGACACAGAGCAAAACCCCTTCACTGGAAATCACACAGTCACCAAGAGGCTGAAAATGAGAACTTCATGTTCACTGGTTTGATAAGTGCTGTTTCTCCTAACTGGTCAACCATGCACATGGAAAACAGAGAGAGACTGAGAGAGAGACAGAGCAAGGCATTAGGAACTAGAGTAAGTAATCAAAATCAACCTTAACATAGCAATCAACCCTAAAATAACCCTAAAATAACCCTAACCCTAACCCTAACCCTAAAATAACCCTAACCCTAACCCTAAAATAACCCTAACCCTAACCCTAAAATAACCCTAACCCTAACAACTGTTCAAAATTTCTCAGATTCTAGTTTCCACTGGAATGTGTTGCGTTTGTTAAAATAGTTGTAATTATGTTTGTGTACATTGGAACGAACAAAACGACCAAATTCGACAGTAAAGGGCAGCTGAGGGGGAACAAGAGCACAAAAAACCCCACAAGAAAACCACAAGAAAACCTTCACAGATGCAGTTTAACTGTAGCCAGCAATGACAAAGTGTAGAAACAAGTTCCTTTCCACCTTGATCCTACATACAGCACCTTTGTAGTTGTGAGAAAGCCACCAGTGTCATAAAGAAGTGTGAGGGTTGGTGTATGTAAAAGCCTCTCTGTTGTTGATGGTTTTAACTCTCCCACTGTTAAATATTCATTTAAAGAGGTCAGTCTAAAACTAGCTAGAGTTTGTATATTTAAATGTTATTTAGCATTCAGTTTTACACGCCCACACACCTCATCCTACAAATCACACACAGAATACTTACTTACACTTGAGGACACCTGTCATGCACATGTATACACGTACACACACACACACACACACACACACACACACACATACACACCTACACATGCGCACATCACACACAAGCCAGTACCTCTTGTCAGGAGGGGTTTCTTGGCTGGGTGGTACCTCCTGTAGGTCAGGTAGATTGGCAAAGTCATCCTGCTCAGCTAATCCAATCGCCAGAGAGAGAACGACCATCTTCCCCTCTCTTCACCACAAGAAAACAAAGAGACAGACAGAGAGAAAGAAAGGAGAGAGACATAGAGACGAAGACAGAAGAGCAGACAAACAGAGAGAGAGAGAGATAGGGAGATAGCGGGAGACAGAGGGAGACAGAGAGAGAGATAGGGAGATAGCGGGAGACAGAGGGAGAGATTTTGAGAGAAACATGAAAAAAAAAGAACAAGAGAAGATGACGGAGTGGACATTATGGACAGGAAACTAGTAGAGGAAGCAAACAACCCTGCCATTCTGCCCACAGTTACACCACAGTGAGCAGCAAAAATAACCACACAGTAACACACAAACACACAGCCTATTGAATCCCTGGTCCTGAACGCCCCTAGGAATCACCTGTCCCCCACTTTATACCTCTTTCCATCCCTTTAATACAATCTCCAGCCCTCACTCTCTTCCATCATCCCACTCTCCCTGCAGATTGCAGATTTAATTGTGCCTCATTAGAAAGATCTGGACTAATAGTTTCTATTTGAGCTTCAGGCTGAGGCTGAGGTACCCAGGGTGTGCCACTGCTTTCTGGGTCACTGGATTTCCGTTTCTTCTCGTTTTCTTTTAACTCACACCCTTTCTTTCAGTGTTCATCATTCCATTCAGTCTTAATCTATCCCCATTTCTGCACTCACCATCTTCAAAATCACTCCAGTCTTGCAATGTAAACAACTGTTCCACATTCTGTCCTCCGCCTCCTCCTGTCTGTCTCTCCTTCTGTCTCTCTCTACCCTGTCTCTCTCTACCCTGTCTCTCTCTATCCTGTCTCTCTCTACCCTGTCTCTCTCTATCCTGTCTCTCTCCCTCTCTCTCTCCCATCTTCTCTTTCATATTCTTTTTGGTCTTATCTTAAGCCCACTCCCCCGTTCCTGAGATTCAATCCCTGATCTCAACCCTCTGTATGGCATTTAGTCCACCCCCCCCGCTATTGCTCTCTCTCTCTCTCTCTCTCTCTCTCTCTCTCTCTCATCTCCTCCTTCCTCTCCTGGGCATTCCCATGCCTTCACAATGGCTGCCTATTTTTACCTTTCACAAAATATTGCCTTTGAAAAACTGGCTTACTAAAAGGAGCAGAAAGACACACACACACACACAGACACACACACACACACAGAAAGTATAGACTGAACAGCTCTGGGAGTTTTGCAGTGTAAAAGTGTAGATAGACAGATAGACAGGCTGTTGTAATAAGCTGTTAACAATGCCAACACTTCACACTGATTACAGACCAAAAACCCTCAATAACCCTTGTTTGTCCCCCCTCTGTATCTTCGTGTCTGTCTCTCCGAGCTGTGAACGTGAGTCTCCTCCCTGCTTGGACAGCTGTGAAGAGGGACGCGTTCTAAACTGAAATGAGTTGCTCCTAGACAAGAGCCTGCAACTGAAGTCCTACCTACGCATAATGCACACGATCAATCTTCTGAACAAGCATAATTGTTGTTAGACACTTGCGTTGTCTGTGCCGTAATTTCCGTTTCACCAATTGTTATATTAATAGCACAATTACCAATTATGCATGTCACTGTTCTACATATTGTTCTCTACACATATTCTAATCTACTTTATGATCATCCTCTACCAGGCTATGGAATTACATACATTTTATAACCATTCTGATCAGATTTCAAGCTTGCTCCTAGAAACATGAAAAGGTGTAAAATAGAATTGTTTTTTTGCTTTTCTCTCTCTCTCTCTCTCTCTCTCTCTTTGTCTCCATCTCTCTCTCTCTCTCCCTTTCTCTCACACTTCATCCCTCGCTCTTCTTCTCTCTCTCGCTCCTTCTCTCTCCTCTGCAGTAACAGCCTATTGTGGGAGTAATGATGCTGTGGACAGAAGATCAATGTTTCAGGGGGTTTAACATGAATCTACAGCCACAAGCTGAAGCTTTGCACCCAACCCTGTCATCAACCGTGAGAAACACACACACACAACACACTCACGTACACTCATGCACAAATCCACATGCAAAGTATACACAAGAGCATGCACATGCAGTGGAAGAAATATGCAACCAGACAACACACCCAAGATGGACAGAGAGAGAGAGAGAGAGAGAGAGAGAGAGAGAGAGAGAGAGAGAGACAGAGAGAGAGAGAGAGAGAGAAACCTGCTCTTGTGGGGAAAATGAAGGATGCTGACCAAGGAAAAGAAATGAAAGTATCACATTATAAAAAAGAGTAAAAAAAATCTGCTTTGATATCCTACAGCCTAAAATAAGATTTAATAACTGCAGCAAAGTGTGCTGGGGAGAGACCCCAGGGAGAACGCCTTGTTCCCCACTGTCCCCCTGGAGGTCCAGGATCCACCCTCCCACCCCAGAGTGCACTGGTCTGGAGCGCTTGGCACAGATTTTAAGCAACTGTTTTACATGCATTAGGTGTCCCAGTCCTGAATTCTAAAGCCAAATGTGAACATATGGGCCTGTGAAGCCTGATGTGAAGCCTGAATGGCGTTTCAGTTCAGTGTTTATTTCAGTACTCTTATTCAGTGTTTATTTCAGTATCAAATGAAAGGCATGCTGTGTCAGAGCCTCTGATGGCACTTGACACATCAAGAACATGAGACAGCTGCAGAGCTAGTGCAAGATACCGTGCGACCACACGACTTTTCACCCCAGTGCACCACACGACCCTTCACCCCTCTACATGGCTCTACACCACAGATCTGATGTGGTCCTTATCTTTTTAATGAAAATCATAAAGTTCTAATCGTACGGGTTCTGGATCTTCCTTACAGTACATAACCCAGTCTAATAAAACGCCCCTTACCTGACAGAGTATGACAGCATGCATTCATTTACCTGAGCATTATTCTGTTTAAATACTCAATGCAGATTACAGCTCTGCTGCTCAGCCACAAGTTCAAGAGCAAACATCCATAACAATTCAATTAGCTGCATGCCACAACACAACCATATGTTGGGATAGCTTAACATAAAGTGAGGGTTACAAACTTTACTGTTCAGAATTAAACGGATTAAATGCGTGTGTAGGAATGGTGTGTGTATATGTAAAAGACAGAATGAGAGAAAAAAAACAGAGAGAGAGAGAGAGAGTGTTTGTGTATGTTGTGATTAGAAGGGTATGTTTGGTGACACATAAACAAGTTTGTTATCTCCCGTATTGTTCAAGCATTATCGTCTTTACGATCAGATTAAATTCACTCTAGTGTACTGAGAGGAAGAACTGGCCACAGGCACAGCAGAGCAGCTCGGGACACTGATATTGATCCACCGCTGTTGGCCTCATTTCTTGTGTTCTTAGGCTATGGGCCATTCGCTATGAATCATATCTGCTCACTGGGCCAAATTCCCACTTTTTTTTGCTTCACTTAAAAGCAGATGAGTCCATTAAGGAATTAAAATGACAAATGGGATGAGGAAGTATCTTTTAAAAGAAAACTGCAGATGAACGCTTGGGTGAAGAAAGACTGGCAAAGGTGCAAAGCGTTCCTGACGTAGCGAAAAGAAATGCCTCACAATAAGAGCTGCAAGATGGACTGCAGCCATCCCATGCAAACACGCCATAATGTACAGTCTCTCCAGGCTGTCCTGTTTTATTTAAACCCCGCAGATCCATGCGGCACGGAGGCAGATATTCCGGCCTCACGTGAGCCGTCCAAAAGCTGCATCTACAAAGAGGTTCTAGATGAGCGGAGAGACTGGACATGAACGACAGGAGCAATATACCCAGAGCCTGAACAGACCCGGAGTCTCGGCGGCAGAATGAAAATGGAACATCCGGAAGGCGGAGGTGTGCGACAGGCGGATGGAGAAGAGGTGTCGGTGGGACAGCACCACACACCAAAGGTCATGAAGGAAGAGTCTGAGAGTAGGAGTCCAAGCCAGGGTTCATTTTCACATCGTAATGAATGCGGATGATTCAGACAGAGCAAGGTGGTACTAGAAGTGGACTCTTACTCAGAGACACCTGGAACATTTAGATGAGGGAGGGCTCCACATGAGGGTCACCATGGTGACTGGCATCATCGAGTGCGGTACCCTAGCCAGAGAGGCTCATCTCTGGACATGTCAACATATTCCTAGATCTGAATTCTGAATTTTAATTGAACAGTAATGTAAATGATAGGCTACTTTATCACTCAACTGACTCCTAGATAAAGTGGAAAATCTGGACTTCAAGATATCTGGACTGGTGTGTGATTTCAACACCTAGTCTATGGTCTTTGAAGTAAATGAACTACTGACCTTTCAGGTGCACTTTACATTTAAACCAGTTGGGTGTGCCCTCACTTTACATTTAAACCAGTTGGGTGTGCCCTCACTTTACATTTAAACCAGTTGGGTGTGCCATCACTTTAGCAAGTCTAAATCTAAATGCAAGCTAGTAAGATTACTCTAGACTACATTATTTGTGCTTTGATTTGCTCTTTAATAGTTTCCAGCAGTGTTTTCTAAGAAAATACCAGAGACAGGTGACCTTCAGATGAACATGCCATAGTCAAAGCAGCCAATCAGAGCAAACAGTTCCCCAGACATGCATAATTAAAAGCCCAGACAGGAAGTGACTCACAGGAAAGATTTGACGTCCAGGCCACGGTTCTTGATCTGGCTCATCATGTAATCCCAGCTGCCCGGATTCCCCCGCAAGGCCGACCTATAGCGTGAGGCTCCGCCCCCTGTTCCTCCACGCTGAGACCTGGTCGTTGCTCCGCCCCCTCCCTCTGGGACCGCCCCTCCATCCCCTCCACCAGCAGTGGTGGGTTGGGAGTGAAGCTGACCCAGGCTCTGGGAGATCCCAGACCGACTGCCCAGGGTGGAGGAGGGGTAGATGAGGGGCTGCTGGAGGCTCTGTTGCCGCAGGAGGGTTCGCGGGCGGGGCATCGCCCCCACTGTTGGGATGTGCTCCAGAGAGGAGAGGGCGGGATCTGTGAAACTGTGTGGGCAGAGCAGGAGGGAGGGTAGTGAGCGAGAGGAGGAGGGTGGACGAGAGTGACACAGGGAAGGGCGGGGCAGGAACAGCAGAGAGGGAGGGATCAGCATGAAGAGGCGGGAAGAAGAGGAGGTGGAGGCGGAGTCACGAAGGGGGAGATCAGGTGAAGGGGAGGAGTGACGAGGAGAGTGGGATGGCGACAGGGAAGGGCAAGAGTGTACAGAAGATGAAAGGTTAAAAGAGAAATGACTGACATGAGGGTGAAGCAGAGAACCGGAGGAGGAGAGGAGTGGGGAGATGGAGGAGAGATTAAAGGGGGAGAGGTTAAGAGGAGGATGAGGGCAGAAGGGAAGGGCCACAGATGAGAGGGAGGACCAAGACACGGAGCACAAGTCATCAGGGTGGGGGGAGTTGGAAGGAGAGAGAGGAGAGGAAGGGGGAGGGGAGGGAGAGCGAGGGGAGGAAGGAGAGAGGAGGAGGAGCAGACAGAAAGAGAGGAGCACCAGGCCGAGGCAGTAGCCGGAGTAGCACAGGTAGCAGAGGAGGTTACAGGCACCGTGGTCAGCGTGGGCCCACAGGTGCATGAACGCAGGCGCGTGTGTGTGTCCGTTCCCGGGCCGAGCCGGGCCGCCCTGTGCCGACAGCGAGCGGTGTGTGTGTGCGTGCGCGTGTGCGTGCGCGTGTGCGTGCGCGTGTGCGTGAGCCTGCGAGGTGTGGGCGGCCTGTTTACGCCCTGCCGCGGCCCGAGGTTGAGCGGAGCGTGGGGTGTGCCTGGACTGGCCCGAGCGCGCGTGCCGAGGTGTGTGTGGTACCAGACGGCCCGCGCCGGTCCTCCCCGGAGACGCCTTTTTGGTGTGCTGGGAGACGACCATCTCGCCTCTGTCCCCTCAGTCTCTTCCAACCAGATCCAAACTCATCTCTTTCTCTGCTTTCTTCTTTTTCTTCAGTCGCTCTCTCTCTTTTTATTTAGTCGCTCTCTTGCTCTTTCTGGCCCGGATCTTAT
>JAOXYF010000007.1:8332246-8344080 GCA_028565775.1 Sternarchorhynchus goeldii | reverse complement strand
ACACACACACACACACACACACACACACACACACACACACACACACACACACACACACACACACACACACAATGAATGCAAGCCAAGCCAAAGCAATTTGAAACAAATATTGTTAACCTCTCTGGGAGACAAACAGATGATAACATTATACATAAACAAAGATCTTAGTTGTAAACTAAGCGAGAGGACAGTCTCCATTCTCAAACTTCTTCTTCACTCTCTTGTTCTTCACTCTCTTTGCAGCTTTAGCATTCACAGGACACAGGGAATACAGCTAAGATGTAGGCATCAGGGAAGACCATGAGGACCAGGCAAGTTAATCCACAAAGGACCCATTCAGTCCAGAGTGGCCATGGTCTGACTCATTCACACAGCATCACTCGACCAGGAGTGAAAGGCTAAAGCGAACACGGCTGCCAGCAGCAGAGAGGACCTCAGATGAAGGCTCTACCTTTTTTCAGGACTTCATCATTGCTCTGTACTTAACACAGAGGAATGGTGGTTTGGACACTATTGTACAAGAAGTGCACAGCCAGCCTTAACAACCAAGCTCCTTAGAAGCTTCCAAGACAAAACAGTAATCACAGTTATAAGCTTTCAGTCAAAACAATTTTTCAATGTCTTTGTTCTGTTCATGGTCAGTGAGGATTTCTGGATCCAAACACAGTCGGTTTATTGTGGTTTTGCGTACACACTGTCATGAAAGAGGGACACACTGAATTATTAAGCTCCTGCTTCCTGACCAGGAGTGTTGCGAGTGTTGCTAGAGCAATTCAGTTCTATAAATATAATTCTTAAGTAATGAATACTTCTGCATTTCTGGACACAGTTTACACTGCCAGTGTTTCTAGTAATGAGTGTCAAGGGTGTGTGTGTGTGTGTGTGTGTGTGTGTGTGTGTGTGTGTGTGTATGTGTGTGTTTGTCTGTGAGTATTACCTGCATGAATAACATGCATCACTCTGTGTGATGTATCACACATTTATTATTTTTCTTCTGTGCCATTAATGAGCTAATGATGCTTCTCTGAACAAACCCCACAAGCTGGCAGACTTCCTAGAGTTCCCTACATCACACTGCATGTGTTGAGGATGTGTGTGTGAGGGAGAGAGGATGGATGAACTCGGCTGTGCACATTTAGGTGTCCTCAAGCAATCGAATGGCAACATGTGTGTAAAGGGTGTGTGTAGCCTGACCTGGCATGTAGACTGACCTGGCATGTGTGTAGAGGGTGTGTGTAGACTGACCTGGCATGTGTGTAGAGGGTGTGTGTAGACTGACCTGGCATGTGTGTAGAGGGTGTGTAGACTGACCTGGCATGTGCCGGCTCCACAGCCTGCCAGCATCTCACGCAGCAAAGTGAGCTTCTGCCTGCAATGAAGAGCACAGATGATGTGGAAAGAAAAAGAGTGTGTTTGTGTGAGAGTGTGTGTGTGAGAGAGAGAGAGAGAGGCAAAGAAAGAATGTGTGTGTGAGGGAAATAGAGAAAGAGTGTGTGTCAGTATGTGTGTGTGACAGAGAGAAAGATTGTGTGTGTGTGTGTGTGTGTGTGTGTGTGAGGGAGACAGAGAGAAAAAGTGTGTGTGTGTGTGTGTGCAAAAGACACAGAGAAAGAATGTGTGTGAGTGTGTGAGAGAGAGAGACAGAGGCACACTGTACTGTGACCTCTTAACACTGTGATGAGCAAACCATGCATGCATCCATTCCAGGGAATGAAATCATGCATTCGATATCTGCTCACGCCCCTCTCCCAAACAGAGGCTTGGGGGTGACACCCCCCCAGCTCGGCTCTGCCTCACGCACGCACACGAACACGCGTGCACTCCTGAACCCAATTAATAATTCACACTGTGAATGGGGGCAGACCAGTCAATAATTCACAGGCAGTGTTTCCTGTTGCTATGGCGATGCGTGTGCACAGGTGCCTTGTCCAGTGAAGGTCGAGCGGGCTTGTCATCTGAGCAGAGCCGTGTGCACTGCCTGTGCTTAATATTAATGTTTGATATATGATAGCAGGCCGAGAGTTGCAACACTGCCCCATCATGAAGGGTGCAGGTCCTGGAGAGTGCAGGCATGTGTTATTATACACAGCTTGAACATATACAGGACTGTGGACTACTTCCACTGTTATGTCCTTTGGGTATGCATGCTGGCAGCTGGGTAAAGTGTCACCAATGTGTATGACATTGCGTGTGTGTGAGTGTGTGTGTGTGTGTCTCACCCGTCCTTGGAGAGGTGGTACCTGAAGAAATCATTGGCTGCCAGCTTTATGGCTTTTTCTGGAGTAACAAGAGTTAAGTTCACCGCAGCCCCTGGAAACACCACAGAGGAGAAACCCAGAGACTCATCAGCTTTCTCTGCATCTCCCTGCGAGACATTACTGTTCTTCTGAGGCTCCGTACTACAATACACTGCTCCAGTCAGTACTACAGTACACTGCTCCAGTCAGTACTACAGTACACTGCTCCAGTCAGTACTACAATACACTGCTCCAGTCAGTACTACAGTACACTGCTCCAGTCAGTACTACAGTACACTGCTCCAGTCAGAGGAATTTTGGATATATATATATATATATATATATATATGAAAAAACCACTCCATCACGCAACAGAACCCACCTACCTCTGTACATCCCAAAATAACCTTCGGACCGAATGGTTTTGATAAGGCAGTCTGACCTGTGTGACACACACACACACACACACACACACACACATACATATACATACGTGTATAGACACGCAGACCCAACGACCACCATGAGAAAGTTGTTGTAGCTCAAATGAACTGTTGAACTGTTGTCCCTTTTATGAGTGTGTGGTTATGGCTGTCCTGATTAGTGTTCATGTGTACATGCTGGTGGAGAGAGAGAGAGAGAGAGAGAGAGAGAGAGAGAGAGTATGTATGCTGAGCAGTGTTTATACATACATGCTGGTGTAGAGGCGACAGCCATTCTGTTGGTTCTGTAAGCGGGTCTTTGCCAGGTCAATGGGAAAGACACAGGTGACACCAATCAGGCCAGCAATGCCCCCATTTATTAACTTGGCAGGTAAACTTGAAGGAGGATGGAATCAAAAAGAGAAAGAGAAAGAAAGAAGGGAGAGATATGTTAATAGGAGTAATGAGTGAGTATAGGAGTGAGTATATGTAAATAGTAGTAATGAGTGAGTACAGGAGTGAGTATATGTAAATAGGAGTAATGAGTAAGGATATGAGTGAGTATATGTTAATAGGAGTAATGAGTGAGTATATGTTAATAGGAGTAATGAGTGAGTATAGGAGTGAGTATATGTAAATAGGAGTAATGAGTGAGTATAGGAGTGAGTATATGTTAATAGGAGTAATGAGTAAGTATAGGAGTGAGTATATGTAAATAGGAGTAATGAGTAAGGATATGAGTGAGTTTATGTTAATAGTAGTAATGAGTAAGTATAGGAGTGAGTATATGTAAATAGGAGTAATGAGTGAGTACAGGAGTGAGTATATGTAAATAGGAGTAATGAGTAAGGATATGAGTGAGTATATGTTAATAGGAGTAATGAGTGAGTATATGTTAATAGGAGTAATGAGTGAGTATAGGAGTGAGTATATGTTAATAGGAGTAATGAGTAAGGATATGAGTGAGTATATGTTAAGTGTAGTAATGAGAGTATATGAGTGAATATATGTTAATAATAGTAACGAGTATTTGAACAGTATATCTTAATATGAGTAATGAGTGAGTATATGTTCATAGTTATAATGAGTGAGCATAGGAGTGAGTATATGTTCATAGTTATAATGAGTGAGTAACGGTGAGAGAGGGATTAGTTTCAAAGAAGACTGAGAGAGAAAAAGCATGCAGGTGAGGAGGTGCAGTGGAAAAGCACAGGAGGATGTGTGTATGTATGTGTGTGCAGTGGAGATCAGCGTTCAGATGAAAGAAGGAGAATCAGGCTGTTCAACCCTGAAGAGAATCTCCCATCCACATCATCACATCACATCTGATGGGAAACACATAAGTCACCCTTACCTGATCTGTTTGTCAGCCATTTACGTTGGTCCCAGCTCCTCCCTCAGTGTGTGTGTTTGTGTGTGTGTGGTGTGTGTGTGTGTGTGTGCCGTTTTTTAATGCCGTTAGTTGGTCGGTGAAGCCTATGTGGTTTCAGTACGGGTGCTTTCCCATCCACTGGTCCAGGTTGCCTGAGAGGACCTGAGGGGAACACACAAAGGCGGGGCTTAACTGGGGGAGGGGCCAGGCTGTCACTCAGATGTTTCTTCCCCTCTCATCCCTTGTTCCAACCCTGGCAGACACACTAGAAGTCTAGGAATAGATGCCAAGGCTCACCCTGTCTGTCTCCTGCCAGATGTGCTGGCCAGAAAATGGACAAATGCACACACAAAAACAACGTATTCACGTATTCTTACTTCAAATCACATACACTCTCCCTCTTTCTCTCTCTCACATATGTTCACTCTACATTTCATTTACATTTCTGGCATTTGGCAGACACTCTTATCCAGAGCGACTTACAAAGTGCTTAGGGATACTTGGAATGCCTCTATCTTCATATCTTGCTGCTTTCATAACAGCACAACGATTTAGACAAACTGCATAAGAAGATTTTTTACTCAAATCATCTTCTACAATGTTCTAAAATCTCCTTTTACACACCACAAAAACTCACCAGCACTTTTTTGACAGCAGACAACAATAAAACCACAATTATTAATTTTTTTTATTCAATTATTTTTATTCAAGATGCAGCAAAGTCACTGACTAACTAGATTTGCTGTAACTGCATCTGCCTCCGTTTCATTTGAAGCAAAGGTTTTCAACTGTCCAAATGTTCTACGTGCAGGACAAAGACAGCGGTGTCCAGTGAGAGGTTCAGCCCTGAAAACAGCGTAAAGCTGTGAAGCTCTGATGCTTATCAGATGGGGGAGATTTTCGGCCATGGAGAGTGTTTGACTGAGCCACTCTCTCCACCCCTCCCAGCAGCCAATCACCTCATGCACCATGCTCCGCCCCCCTCCCCGCTTTCTTCCTTTCCCTCCTCACTCTCATTTTCCAGCGCGCTCCCTTCTGCCACCTACTCCCTTCCCCCCTCTCTCCTGTTCTCGTTTCTGCAGTCAGATTCCAGGCTCCACACCAACCTTTCCTCACGTCGTTCTCTCTCTCGATCATCATTTCCAACTGCACTCAAACTGCTCGACTCACTGCAGTCCCAGGAGGTAATGAACTATGCCCCTACTCATCTGTCCTGTACCTCCCTCAGCCTTGCCCTCTGCTCCACCCCCAGATCTCCACCTCCTCTGTGTGTGAGAGCAGCCCCCTGCTCCGCTGAGGCTCCTAACTCTTGCCTCCTCTCAGGTTCCATTTCATTCATTCTCCTTCCTCTGTGCTGTTGTGACTATGAAACAGTCTGTCGTTTTTCTCTAAACATGATCACATTGTCCAACATCTGCTGACATCAGCTGTTGACTGGTATGCAGCAGTAAATTAGTGTACTGCTTTTTCAGTTTGAATAGGAACAAATAATAACCAAAGATTATTGACCTCATCAGCTGCAGTTCTACATTTACAGCATTTAGCAGATGCTTTGACCTAAAGTGACTTAACGCATCTTGAGGCTCAGGGGTCCAACAGCAGCATCCTGGCAGAGGCAGGGCTTGAACCAGCAAGCTTCTGACCACAAAGCAAGTGCCTTAACCTCTGAGCTACCACTGCCCCAGGGCTACGTTTGCATCATTGAACAGGAGACTCATCATAACCTGAATGTTAGCAGTAAAGAATGTTCAGCGTTAGCAAGAGTGTTAGCACGCATGTAGATAAAGTGTTACATAATATGGTTTTTGATAACAGAGCTATACTTACATATCATTTTCTTTGTGTGTGTGTGTGTGTGTGTGTGTGTGTGTGTGTAAAACCCATCCATATTAACAGCACAGACAAAGCCCTACATTTATTCTCATACACTGATGAAAACACAAGTAGAGACAATAAAACACAGAGAATCAAGTTTTCAATCAAACACACAGGCTCAAGTTTTCATAGCACCTAGCACATAAAGAGCTTGTTATGTTTGGTACGACCACTTGAAAAAGAAACAGATAAGCATACAGGCAAATAACAGAAGTAGTGAAAGAGCAATTTTTCAAAGGCGCAAACTTTAGACTGTTCACTCGAGCAAGAGAGAGAGAGAGAGAGAGAGACAGAGAGAGAGAGAGAAGGGGTGGGAAGGTGTGTTAGTAATATGCACTTTGAAACAGTTACTCTTTTGAACTCTTTACTATCAGTTTAAACTATGAACTACATACACCTGAGACCATAAGAGATATATTTCTACACACAAATACACATTTGAACATACATAATAATGGGCCCAAGAATTATCCACAATATAAATGATCTTAAATCCAGCCCACAGAACAACAGCTGCAACTCACAAACAAGCACTCATCACGAAAACAGCAAGGTAATCCCACCAGATTACAGGAACCAAAGCAACAACCAGATTAACCCATGAGATCCAGAACCAAAGCCAAGTTCAGTCCAACACAGATCCACCTTACTCTCACTCACTATAACACTATAACACGTCCCCCCACATACAGACCTAAATACACTGCACACATTAGTGCTTATTTTTTGCAAAATTAAGAATTTATCTACCAGGCAAAATGAATGAATAGAGACAAACTTGTCTGAAATGAGAAGGGACAAAAAAGATGGAAAAATATATGCAGAGATGCAACTAGAGGAGGCTGAGGGAAAGGGTCTGAGCCTGCTGGGATAGGTCTGGCTCTGGAGAAGCTCTTCTGTGTGCATTGGGTGGCCGTGTGTCAGCTGTAATCAGACACATCTGATTACGTCTCGTGGGTTTGGGTACGGGCAACAAACTTCACATCAGCTGTTTGTTCAGATGAGCCAAGCAGTGATGGCAATAATCTGTTTATTTCTCAAGGCCATCAGCTCACTCACATTCAGAGGAGCAAAGATCACTGGTCTCCCCGAGCAACAGAGTCCCTTTCTGTTTGATTTCTGCTGGGCATCCAGTACACTGGTGCATTTGCCACATCATCATCCCTGCACACTCGTGAGCATTCCTACTCCAATCAGCACCTCTCTCCTGGATGCAGCCTAATCACCTGTTCAACCCACACTTCTCCACACCCACCCTACCTCCACCTGCCATTTAGGAGCAAGCTTTGCTGTACAGAGTGATGTAGCACAAAGATGGAGGAGTAACTATCAGGTACAATTTACTCTCTCTCTTTCTCTGCTGTTGTCATGGTTTCAGTGGCGAGTCAAAAAAAGACAGTGATTTCTGTGTGTGTAAGAAAAATAATCAATGCAGAGTTAAAATGATGTCCTCAGTACAATCACATCTACTATGAAATGACACAGAAACAATTCTTTCTTACATTGAAGTCCATTACTAAATAATGCAATTGCAATTTCTCAAACTGGGTTTTGTTATAATTTTTGTACTTAAAAGAGTAATAAAGAACTATATAGATGAAAATGGAGTTTCATTTTAAAGATCCAGGACATAATACACTTAGGTTAAAAAAATAACATTACATATGAAATAATAGCACTCAGAAGCATTGTACAGTGGTACTGACAGTAATTGAACTTTTAGAGGGGAAAAGAGACTCCTGCTTAAGAGCGTGTGAACACCATCAAGAGATCGACTACAAGAGAAACAAACCGATGCTAATCAGTGATAGTGTTCACTGAGGGACTGTGTACTGACTGTGTGAAGGAGAGAAACGGACTGAGTTTTAATGAAAGAAAGAAAGAAAGAAAGAAAACAAACAAAGGAATACCTTTGTGTGTGTGCATGTCTGTATGTTTGCAAGAGAGAGAGAGAGAGATTAATCCTTAGTTCTTTGTGCTAAATAACTCAGGTGAAAGTATAAATACTTCCTTCTGTAATTAAGATTCGTCTTAGCCAGCTGCTGGTAAAGTGGACTCACACCTCACAGTCTCTGGATCTGTGGCACACAGAATAAAAACACAACTCAGCAGTTCAGGGAGCACCGCTGCATTGGACGCCCACACTGGCATTCAGTCCTCAAAGGTGAAAACTGGACATATTTTCATCCCAAGTAATCATCAATGATATACAAGCCAATGAGGGAACCTGAGGTCCCGCACAACTCGTTATACTCGAGTTCTCTCACTGCTGCATCATTTAAAGTCTACATTTACAGCATGTGGCAGATGCTGTCATACAGATGCAGAGAAACTTACATATATATCTGCATGACAGCAAATTGGCTGAGAGGGGAAGCGCCCCCAGCACCATGCTACCAGGTGAACTACCAGGTGAGCTTCAGGTGAACTACCTGAAGCTCACTTGTTTCCAACATGTATCACGCATTTCATCCCAGTTTCTGTAACAGACACTGGACAAACAATGGACACCAATCACACACACACACACACACACTCACACTCGCTCACTCACACAGCACTAAACACCTCAGTGAGCCTGGAAGCTCTGCACTAAACCACATGCCATGCACAACACACGCTTGACCTTTTGTTCCCCTGAACATACCCAGAACAGGAACTGCCATGAACAGTGGCCCACAAATGCCAGAGCAGCCATTATTTTTATGGTTCTCTCTTCTTTGGAGTTTATTCTGTCGATTTTCAGCAGGTTTCTGCTGTTACAAAAACCAAGATACCAAGATAATGTAAAGACACATGTTACAGAGTAATGGTAAATGTTTTAACTGTCCTGCCAGTCTTCAAGGACAAAGTACAATGAACGTTTTTGTTCTTCCTAACGTGTTAATATCTATCATCGGCTCTCTAAAGAGTCCCCAGCACAGGTGATATAAAAACATACGTTCTGCTTTTTGACAACTTCTTCCAATAAACGATTCTTTCTAACCGTATCGATGGTTTTGCTGTACTGTGTCTTTGATTTGTTCAATGCATTTGTTATTGATTTTAACTGAGATTAAGCAGCAGGTCGCATATTTTTTTTATTATTTTGTAATGTTTTCTGTTTAGCAATGCTTTGAGAATGTGGCGCGTGCCAGTCCCCTTGGTCACCTGGTAGGTCACGGTCACTGGAAAACTGCCATCATCCTAACCTCTGCTTATACATGACTTCCATCGTCATTTTACGACAGAAACGTAATTAAGAATTGGCGTGCACACCTATTAATTTATTCACTATGTCAGTTATAAAGCCGCAAGAGTTGAACCTCAGACTGGTTAAAACGAACCAGACTTTCGTTTTAAATAATCGAAGCGTGACATACACACACGCGCCTAAATTTAAACTAATCTTGAACATGCGCCGCTTGAAATTGTCATTAGTTATGATTATAGCAAATGACTGTCCACAAGAATAGGTAAGGAAAGAGCTGAACTCACTGAAAAAATTATCATCTAAAAGAAGAGCCATTTTTTTTCATTGTGGGTGTCACGTTCCTGCAACAAATGCATCATTATAAAACTGCAGACTGTTGCCTGCTGCAAATGATAAAGATCACATTTTATCTGTTGAGCAATAACGCAGCCCGAGAGCGCGCATCCGTTCCCCGACTGCCGCAATTTTTTTCAGTAACATCTTCGACATGATTGTGCTACAGCCTCGTTACAACCGCTATGAAATAAGGGCCCGTTTCACGGTCGTCATGTCCATGAGTAGCAATGCGTGTGTGTGTAGGGGGGGGGGTGGAGGATGCAGCCCCCAGCCCCCAAAGCAATTACCAGGTGGGTGTTTGGAAAACATATTAAAATTAATATTAAAATAACAATACACTAACATGCATCGAGAAAGAGGAGAACGTATCCTATATGGAATCACAGGTTGTGAACGTTTCGCTACGCACTATCAGTCTGAATTTCACCGAAAGAGTATTTCGGGAGGAATTCATATTTCAGGAATTGAAACTGCTATTAGACATCGTGTTATTAGCGTCACAAAAATCATGCCAACACCAAATTAACGGGGCTTATGTGAGAGCGTAAGCTTTTAAGAGAAAGTGGCTTTTTGCGTCACATAACGATTGGGAATCGCGCCTTGCCACATAACGGGAAACGATTCGTTCATCCTTCGGAGTCGCAGACACTGCCGAACAGGCGCTCCAGGCTACAGGAACGCGGGTATTTGTTTGGTTTATCATCGACTATTTGCATCAGTGTTTTAGAATATCACAGGCAACTGGTTACATATCGTGTATATATTCATAGTACATCTTTGGTTTACTACCAAATTATGTGAATTATGATTTTTAAAATCGATAGCAATAAATGATTAAGGCTTGCTAGGTCTACATACCGTATTGTTGTGTCCCGTTATCTTTTGGCCGTGAGTATTGAGTGTCCCTGTATTACGCTCGCTTTGTCCACTCCTACCTTTGCGCTCAAACAGAATGGCAATAGTTCAAGCTGCCGGCGTTACTCGCATTTGTCCCTTGTAGAATGGGAGGGGAAGCGTGTCGTGAGGAGTAGGAGGAAAGGAGAAGTGAGGGAAGGTGCTTAAAAGGAACGCAGTGCCAAGATGGGGAAAAAAAAATAGTTTTCCGCCCCCTAGTGCTAGTGAGTTTTATTGCAGCTTTAATACCGAGTAAGGGCGGGGCTATAAGCTCGTCGTCACTGTTGACGCCGCCTCCGCACTCCATGACCTTGGAGTAAAAATAACAGAGATGGATGAGGTCGTCTGGCGCTAGATGGTGCTGTACCTATTCCCTCATGGATTCGCAGAAAAATAATCCAACCGCAAAAATATCCATACAGTACATTTAATACCGTTGGCAAACCATTTGAGTGTTAAAAAAACATTATTCAGTAAAGTCATTTTAAAACACCCACAGAACTGATATTATTTCAATGAACACAGTACATTATACATTTTGTGTCACTCGTGGGTTCAGCCAAGGTTAAAACCAGACCTCAATATAGTGTGCAATCGCAAAACTTATGACTAAACCAAAATGCATCATCATAAAAATGTTTATTTGCTGTTGTTTTGGTTCCAGTTTCAGTGGTTTGACACGTGTGCAGTGAAGTCCACAGGCTCAAGGTGCTGTACTCCAGAGACTCATCAAAGAAATGAGTGTGCCTGGCCGCTCTTAAATATATTACTGTTATTTACATGTGTATTGTACAGTCTGTGTGCCTGGCACACCTGGTTTGACTGTGTACTTCACATTGGTTGAGGCAGAACCGAGGCAGCCAGGTGCCCCGTCTCCAGCCCCACTCTCTTCAGCGACTCCGTGTACTTCCTCTTTCCCAAATTCACTATGTCCTCCACTTCCTCTGCCAGGTCCCGCCTTCCGCTCTGCACCAGTGCGTCAATCAACCGTGGAACCACACCTGCTCCTGCCTTCTGCTGCGCTCTGGCCCAGTGGAACAGCATGTCCAGGACCAGGCTTCCCAGGTTGTCTCTGAAAGAGTCCATACCCCACGATCAGCGCTGCTCCAGGCACCAGCTCAAGGCCTCCTGGATGAATGAATGCAGCCTTTCACTGCTCTGCGCTACAGCACACAGGGTACATGTTCAAATGAACGGGTTTGTGTGTGAAAACGGGCTGGGGGGGGTGCTGTCGTGACATCACACGTACCCTGAAGGCTGCAGTCAGTTGACTCTGCATTGGTGGGGCTGTTAGTCATTCAGTTTGCCACCTACCTGACACCAGCCAGAAAAATCTAGACTGGAGTGTAAATATTTGTGACAGAGTGAGGAAAACAGAGAAATAGAGAGAGACTACAGGAGAGGGAGGTGAGAAAAGAGAGAGTAGAGTACAGGAGAGGGAGGTGAGAAAAGAGAGAGTAGAGTACAGGAGAGGGAGGTGAGAAAAGAGAGAGTAGAGTACAGGA
>JAOXYF010000007.1:8300293-8319817 GCA_028565775.1 Sternarchorhynchus goeldii | reverse complement strand
CTGTGGCTGCAATGGCAGCAGGCTGTGGCTGTGGCAGCGTTACAAGGCATATGGGACATACGCTTTCATACTGCTTCAATCACTATTTACAGATAGTTTGTACCAATACTATTCAGCTAAGCATAACATAAATCTATATTTCAATAATCTAAAGCCAAAATGAAATTATATCTGGAATATTTGCTTGAGTATAATGAAAAGAAACCCTTCTCAGTTCTTTTGAAGGGTGTGACACTGCAGTTAAACCCAAGCAGTCATAGTCCTCCTTCCATGTCCCACATAAAACACAGGCCTCCCTCTCTGAACCTGCACTGCACTCAGCTGGAGATCAGTCATGATCAGTGCTTATCCATAGCTGGACTGGGACTGACAAAAAAAAACAAAAAACCTCAAACTGTTTTGAGAAATTGACTGAAGGCTATGTGAAAATGAAACTAAACTGAGCGTTCTGGTGTGTGTGTGTGTATTTGTGTGTGTCCAGGCGTGTGTTTGCAGCACATTCATTCCAGTGTACTCTGGCCTTATACCTCCTACATTCCAGGGAGTGGTAAGTAGTGCATGTATTCTTTGCCATCATTATCAGTTCACTACGTGAGGTTATAGCAGGTGACTATAATGACTTATAGGAAGTCATTGTCCAATGTGGAAAGTAATTTTTTTCAATGAATCGTTTGCATATTAGTTATATATATGTATGTATGTACGTCCGTATGTATGTATGTATGTATGTATGTATGTATTTAAGCCCACACAGTATCTGTTTAAGGCCATGACTAAATATACAGTGAAGCCGCCCTCCCAGTTCTGATAGTGTATATGGAAGAGAGTCGGATGTTTGTCTAGCACGGCCGTGTTGTGGGGCTCTGAGAATTCCATGCCCTTTGGCCCCTTTTACTGGCTTTTCCATGAACTGTTTGTTTTTTTACTGCATGTGCTGGATTGCCCCCTTCTCTACCCAGTCTTCCCTCTCTATACATTTGTTTATGATTTGTTAGTGTTTGGTAGATGAAATGCAATGAAATGCACTTGACAGTAAGCAGTTTAAGGAGGCACCCTTGAACTTCTCTTATATGGACCTTGGACACAAAACACCCACCATGATAAGATAAAAGATGGCAGTTTATATGCATCCCAGATGAGTGAGTCATTGGGTGTTGAAAGGATTGTATTTGAGGAAGGATACAGATTTGCAATGGTATATGCTGAAAATAGAAATGACTAATTCTAAATACCTTTTGGCTGGTTTAAAAACAGGTTTTATACAGATGTGGTTTTATTATGTATACATTATATGAATGTATCCTGACTGTTCTCAGGTCAGGTCTTCAGTTCTGTTCTGGTTGCTCTACACCAGAAGCACGTGTCTTGGCAACAACTCTTGAGCATAAACACGCCTTCCCTCTGCCACGTGTGGCACTCAATGAATCATACTGTGTGTGTCTTTGTGTGTGTGTATCTGCATGTGTGTGTGTGTGTGTGTGTTTGTGTGTGTGTGTGTGTGTGTGTGTGTGTGTGTGTGTGCGTGTGAGTGTCTTGGCAGGGATTTGACAGAACAATGCCAGAACAGTACTCCAGGGTCAGTGTGAGTGTGTGAATGTGTGTACATGTGGTGTACTTTGCACTGTGAGCATTCTGTGCTAAAGAAAGATGTGTGAGTGTGAGTGTGTGTGTGTGTGTGTGTGTGTGTGTGTGTGTGAGCATATACTGCCAACTATGACAAGAGTCACAGTGTAAGGATGCTGTTTTTTTCCTGTTCCCATGGTACCCAGAAATGGATAATCATATTACCAGAATCTAAGAGATTCCCATGATTCCCATGGCTTAATTGAACTCTGTGTATGTTGTAATATACCAGAATAAAGATCTTTCTGATGTATTACAGGATGAATGTATTGATGTGTATTGTACTCGTGACCCGGATCCTCTTTTCTCTCTCTAGCGGTATGTGGATGGAGGAATCAGTGATAACTTGCCTCAGTACGAGCTGAAGAACACCATCACGATTTCTCCATTCTCAGGGGAGAGTGACATCTGTCCCCGAGATGTCAGCTCTACCAACCTACATGAGCTGCGGTTTACCAACACCTCCATACAGTTCACCCTCTCTAACGTGTACAGAGTGACCAGAGCCCTCTTCCCTCCCGACGCGCTGGTAAAACTGGGCGTGAACACACACACACACACACACACACACACACACACACACACAGATACAATCATTTCACTTCAATGATGGTCCATTATACACACTAACACCAGTAAAATTCCTGTTCAAATGTGCTGAAAACATATACATGTTTTACTTTTTTAAACTTTTTTTTGTTTATTGTTCATTTCTTTTGTATTTATTTCTCAGGTGATGAAAACCATGTGTGAGCAGGGATATAAAGATGCACTGCGATTCCTAAAGAAAAATGGTGAGAGAGAAAAAGACATTTGCTTATGGCTGCCATGGGGTTATTTGAAATAGATGATGTAATCTGTATATTTGTTCTTTGGTATGTAAGATACTGATAGCAATTTCAGTAAGGTTACTGTAGTGCTTAGACTGCTGCTGTGATCAAGAGGGAGTTGTTCCTAAGTGTAGCACTGTCCTCTAGTGGTCAATATTAGAAATGCGACCACATGGAGAAGAAAAGTTTTGATGCCCATTAATCTGTGTGCGTGTATGGGTGTGTGTGTGTGTGTAGGCCTGCTGCAGTTCCGACTGCTACACCACCCATTGCACAACAGCGATGAGGAAAACGAGCAAAACACGGAGAAAGAGGGTGGTGAGGAAAGGCAAAGAGAAGAGATGGTGCCTGATGATGAATCAAACATAGAGGATCACATCTTTGAACACTTACCCCCACGGCTGCATAGAGGTATTGAAAGGATACAGGCAGATAAAACAGAAATAAAATTTTCTTTCTGACATAGAATGTGTTTCATATTTACAATGTATAGCAGACCCTCCTGTTCTGGCTTACAGAAGGTCTTTGTTGTGTCTGTATTAGTATATTAGACTAAGGTTTCTTTTTTCATGCTAGTACATCATGCCAGAATCTTAGAACCCTGTCAGTGATGGTCGTGTTATTTTAAGTGTGCAGTGGTTATCAAGTCTGTTAAGTACAAATATTTGTATCTCCTTCTCTCCTTCTCTCTATCTTTCTGTCTAGCACTGATGGAGGCCTGCAGAGAAAGACAGAGCCCCTTTAAGTCCCTGAGCAACATGCTCCCCATCAGGATCCTGTCAACCATGTTACTGCCTTACACTCTGCCTCTGGAGTCAGTGGTATCACAGAGTATCAGGTGACATCCTGCTCTAACACACAGCAGCTCTATTCCCTGATATCCTTAAGGAAACTGGTATCTTGAAGTCTAGAACATTGATAATGATGTGTTATCTTTGGTTAATGAGCCTCCCCTTCTCTCTCTCTCTCTGTGTCTCTTTCACTGTCTCATTCAGGTTGTTGGAGTGGCTGCCTGATGTCCAGGAGGACGTGGGCTGGATTAAGGAGCAGACAGTGAAGGTACTGAAGAGTGTTCTGCACCATGCTGGTAGTCGTGTTTCCCAGCAAATGTCCTCAAGGTAAGAGCCCACATGTACTCAAGCAGGACCTGCAGACAACATCCACAACCTACAAACAACATCCACAACCTACAAACGTATCCACATGTAATTAGTCAGATCTTCAGACTTGTGTTTAAACACTAATGCTCTCTTCCTGTGTCCTCTCAGACTCCCCTATCAGTTGCAGCTGCGGCCCTCCCGGTCTGTGCCGGCGGTGTTCAATGCTGCCAGTCTTGTGCCAGACTGGGTGCGCGGGGGCAGCTCGTCCGTGCTGGATGCCGTCCGTCGCGTGGAGCAGCACCAGCGGCAGCTGCTCCTGGGCCTCTTCTGCGTTAATCTGGACCTGCGCGACTCCTTCTGCGCCAGACTGCCCTCTCCCTCCTCTGCCTCCGCCCCTCCACCTCCACCCATCCAAGAAGAGATGGATGAAGGACTGTGCATGCATCCTGTGGGCCACCCAATCCCGGCCGAGCTCCGTAGAACGGACCAATCAGAGTAGCGTTCCACAGTGTGCTATTTCGGCCATGGAACGTCTGCCTACTGTGTGGTCACGTGATGATCCTACTGATGCAACAAGTGTTTAACAAAACAAAAAAAAAGTACTGATGCGGTGATTATTTATTGTCTCATTAAGCGGAACACAGCTGGGGGTGATAAGACTTTTGTGTGAGTGTTTGGATGGACTTGAGACATTTATGTGTAACTAAATGAGCCTGGGGTATATTGTCCTCATAATGGATTTGCAGTCTGTAGTATTGTCTTTAAGCGCTTCACTTGAAGGTTAATGTTGATTTTATTACACCCAATAATGTCTTTATTGTGGGTCGTCATGGACCAGTGCTGAAACAACAGTGCAGTACAGCACAGCTGTGTTCTCCACTCTGATGAAATTACAGCATGACAAATATTTCTAAGCCAGCACCAGCTATTCTAAGGACAGTCTTTGATTAAGGTTTGGCAGCTGCACCTGTGAACTGCAGTCTAAACTTCACTGTGAACTGTCTGACATTGCATTTGGGGAAATTTCCATCCTCTCATCTTTACCCTCCTGTTTCTACTTTCTCTGTTTCTGGAAGGACAGTGGGGGAGAAAGGTGGAAGAAGTGCATTTTTGTTGCATCCGTTTAGAATCTGCAGGATTCTGGGCTCCATCAAACCTGGCCAATGAGCTCTGTTCAAGAGTAGCAGGCTGGAATACCATGTCTGGGAAATGTATGAATCAGGGTTTGGAAGACGGAGTGTGTACACCACGCAGGCTGAGTTGTGTTCTTTGGTGTTAACAGTGCGCTAAGAAGTACTGGGGTATGAGGGACTGTGGTTCCATCACATTTACAATATTTGTTTCATTTGATGACAAATATTTACAGCCCTCGAACCATTCCATTATTCTTTAGTATATTTAATAATAATATGTAAACAGTTTGAACTGAAAAATGCATCTGAGATTGAATCAATCGGTGGGTTAGGTTGCAAAATGGTTTGTATGTACTGTCCTACACTATTCTCTAAGCTTTCAGCTTGATCTCTATCTTCAGTGCTTTAATATCCTTCGTCTCTTAGTACAAGTAAGGGAGAACCTAAAGGAATGTTATCATCATGTGTCATAGAAACATTGTACACATGAGAAAGGGAGTAGAGAAAAACGAGATGTGACCTATTAGACGTGTGTATGTATCAGTAATGCAGGGAGATGAAGGGAATGTGGAGATTATACTACCGTTTTATAGCATCGTGTGTTTTATGACCTTTGCTGGTTGGTCTGCAACCATGAACAACTTCAATGCAATGTCCAGTACAATGCTGCTTTCAGATACTGTCTATGTACATATATACGTCTGCTTTCGTTTTTTTTATGTAAAATGGATGACGTTTTACTTTTATGTACGTTTTGTATGTATGTTATGGATTAAAAATAAAAGGCTATATTATAATTGTATCATAATTCAAGTTTTTGATAAGAAACCTAATTTACAAAACTATGACTAGTTTGTGTAGACAATCTGAAGTAGTCATTCTTTGAAATCCTAGTTTGTGAATGAAGTTAAAGTAAAATAGTGTAAACTGAACATCTTTAGATGAATACGAATAATCTGTGTAGGGTTTTGTATAGATCAGGCCGGTTTCATGCTTTAAACGCTTATGTTATAGTTAAACCCTACTATGCCCTATATAGCGCTTGCTTGGGGGTTATAAGTTGGTAGAGTGCGTCATCGTCCTCCTTTGTTACCTATTGGTTAGTTTGCTCACGTGTGTAACTACACCCTATATTCAATGTGCATTGCTTTTCCGTGTCCGGGAGGGGGAGTAGTTCTTTACTGTCAGGCCTTGATGTCTGGGTGCCCGACCCCTCCACATCTCCTCTCTCCCCCCCACTTGATAAATTGAATTTGCCGGGAGAGACCGAGGAAGATGGCGGCCACTGACCGTTCCAGGTCCGAAGCTGCGAAGCAGCGACGGCAGGATCAGCTGCAACGGTGGCAAGGTTCGGAAACAGATCTGACTGGTGCAGAAGTGAGGACTCCGTCTTCAGGCATCGGTGGCCGCCGGGCTAAAGTTCGTTTCGCCCAGGGTGCAGTGTTTATGGCCGCTTGCTCTGCCGGAGACCGGGAGGAGGTAGCGGAGCTACTGAGACAGGGAGCTGACATCAACCACGCAAATATAGACGGACTGACTGCACTTCATCAGGTAGAAGAACTATTTTACCTACTCGTTTCCTCCTTTGTTAATCGTTTTTTTAACCAGGATTGTAATCATGGCTTGGGATATAACATCCACGATAAAAGTTTGCCTACATTGTTTCCAACTTGTGTTGCGTGTGGAGAGTTATTGGCTCTCCAAGAAGAAAGAAACCACTTGTTGAAGTTCGCTGATGTTGCGCTGTAGACACTGACAGGACGGAGAAACGTGTAACTACGGATGATCCCCTCATACACCCTGAGTAGGTTACATTCCTACTGACACACGAAGTAGGCTGGGTCCCTTTGGCCGTAGTGGGTAATTATTTTAATATAGTAAATTATAATATGTTGCCCACAGCGTGAAACTATTTCTGTCAAGCACTTTTGCTGTAAAGCCATATAACAAGTGTGGTACAGATATATTTTTAAAATGGACCACTATTTTCTTTTTCGAAATCTTGCCCGTAATGGCCGTGTCGCTGTTTTGGTTTTCCCTTCTCCGGGAACACTTAAAACTGAGTAGTCTTCAGTCCTTGGCGTCGTTTGTGAACTTAAATGCTGTTGTTTCGCATAGAGGTCGGTTGCAAGACACGGGTTTCGTGTTGTGTTGCGAGCGGTCGGCGCTCTGATGCCCGGTTAGAGAAGGTCCTTGACTAGACCCGGAGCTACTGTCGACTTCCGCCGTAAGATCAAAACTAACCAGCGGTCCTACACGCTGTAGAAGTGTTGACATTAGTTCAGCTGTAATGTTTTATTATAACTGTACACATATACAGCCGGCTCCTTTGAAGTTGGTATGAAATGGTTAACTCTATAGGTTTAAAAATGAGACCAGCTATAAATGTTTTCCTTATCTGTGTTATAACGCGGCGCACAATGCATATCGCCTTTACGTTGTGGCACAGTTGGTTTACCGACTTCTCTGTGTGACAGCGACACACCCACAAAGTCATGGCCTACGTCCTGCCAATGAAGGCCTTGAATTCCAGGAAGTACAGAAGCTTAAAAAAAGTTCCAAACGATCCATTCTAATGTGGATAAGCAAGTAGCTGTCAGTCTTTTCCAAGTCTTTGCAGAACATTAAGAACTACTATTGACATTGAGTTACCAATAATCGTGTACCACGGGAACGCAGTGCTGGTTTTTAGTGACATCGTGGCTGGACAGTATCTGAAAGGCTCAGTGGAACAAATTGTCAGTGGGAGGACTGAGCCAATGGCCTGTGACAAGCTTATGGTGAGGGTAAGGTCATCAGGCTGATGAGACGCCTTGAAGGCACGTTTGTGCCCTCAGCCACAAAGCAGAGCATGGGCCCTAATGACACTGTGAATGACTAAAAGAGCCAAACACTCCAGCCATGACTGTCCTGTGGGCTGGCTGGTGACGGAGGCCTAGGCAAGCGGTTCTGGATGAAGCGTTTAAACAGGCGGTTTAAGCTATCCGAGCCTATGCCACGGAGCTGTTTGCAGGCTACTTTTCCTACAGGGAGAACATTTTGACCAGCCCTGTTTTGTGAGGAAGAGTAACCAGCCGTGTGTGTGTGTGTGTGTGTGTGTGTGTGTGTGTGTGTGTGTGTGTGTGGTAAAGCTGTTCTGTTCTGGACAGAATCAGTGTCACATTTTGTCAGAGATGTAGAATTTTCTCTTTTCTGCTGGTCTAACACACACACATACACAGGCACACACACACAGTGACCCTTAAGTTATGTATAGAGGTTCAGAAAGGGTTTGCTCCCTGCAGTCTTGCTAATGTAAACAGTTGCTGTGTCCATTGGCAGGCGGTAATGGCTTACTGATGATATGGCTTCTTGTATGCTTGCTGTGAAGCCTTCTTCAGAAGACACGGAGGCTTCAGGCGAGTCCAGCCTAAAATCTGGTTAACATGCTGTCTTGTGGGGTGAATTTGGTGAAGAAGCTGAACCATGACCTTATGAACCAGGGTGATGTGGTCGGACCACTGACGTACTTGCAGCCAGTTTGAAATGTGTTGATTGTGTTGTACCATTTTATAACATCTGTGGAATTATTGTAATTTCACATAATATATTTCTTGTTTTTGCAAAGTGAGTCATTGTTCACACAAATTGCTGTGAAGTACAAGAGCTACAAGAGCATAAATTATTAACCAGCAGTCTTAGAGTTTCATGTCACTGCTGAAAGGACTGTCTTCCCCCACATACACACACACACACACACACACACACAAACCTCTAGTCAGACATGAACATGATGTGCACATCTCATGCGTTCCTCACAACTCCATATCTGGGTGCAGTAGCATGAGAGAGATCTGTTAACATATCACGTTTACCCCGCACGTTTACCCCGCACGTTTACCAGCATGCCCTGCTATGGGTTGTCACTTTGCATAGTTCTGCAACTGCATGGCTCTCTGTACCTCACTGGACGACTGAAATGACACACTTCAAATCAAATCCTTAACAAAATCGCATGCAAAACCAATTGTTTTCACTTCAAAAATAGCTTTTCCTTTCCAGCTGCACAGACATGATGCTGCTTTTTCCTAACGCTACCAGGCTATTTAGTCTTTAATGTTTATCTAACTTTGTTCCAAAAATAAGAATAGAAAACGCTTGTGAAATATAGAACTTGGATTCCTGATCAGATTTGGACATTGTAGTCTTTATTTTTCTTCTTTTTTTAAGTCGGTGACTAGATCAGGTGATCCATGCAGGACCATGTCAGCAGCTCCTTTAGCAGGAAAATAATGAGCAGTACCAGCATCTTCTGGACTGTCCTTGTAATGCCCTGCTTCCCTCTGAAGATGCTCCAGAAACTCTCCTCGTACATCAGTCTAACAAACAAGCCTGTGGTGAAGGGGAGGGGCTCAAATTTCCAAATGTAAAGAGCCACTTTATTTAATCGGTGTGTTCCTGAGTGTGTGTGTGTGTGTGTGTGTGTGTGTGTGTGTGTGTGTGTGTGTTGGTGTGGGGAATTGCATTATAGTTTGTCTTGTCATATGAACGAACACACTGGCGCTGGGAAAGCTTGAGCCATCGGAGGCAATACTGGAAAGGAAGAATGTCTTTCCTCACCCCAGAGACAGCTCTTAAAGCACCATCATACACGCGCGCACGCACGCACACACACACACACACACAGCCCTAACACACAGCAAACTACAAAAAGAACAAGCTCTTAGTTGAACTGAAATCTCACTGTATTACAGTAACTCATTTGTAATATAATGCTTATCCGAACAGCTGTACAGACATTGTAAATAACAGCTTTTATAATATATGTGCACTCAGACTCGCTTATACGTAGAAAATACGTAGAATTCTATAGAATATAAAATACACGTATAGGCGCAGATTTTCATATATCTGTTCGACAAAGCATCGTCAGACTAATTAGCATCTTTCCTGTCTCTTTACTACTCTTATTATTGTTATTCTTATTCTATTCTGTCTTCTTGGGCTCTTCTCTTAGTGTAAGACTGTTCTTGGGCTCTTCTCTTAGTGTAAGACTGTTCTTGGGCTCTTCTCTTAGTGTAAGACTGTTCCTGTTCCATGTCATACATGTGTGCCCCACCAGAACAAAGTTCTCGTATGTGTGACATACTTGGTGAAATGAACTGTTCTGGTTCTGGTTCTGATGGTGTCCATTGCACCACTTGGCCTCTCTGCTGTCCTGTCTTGTTACACACAGCTCCTCGACTCCTCTGTTAATCTCCGTCTCGTCTTGTAAGACACGAGACATTTGTTGCAGGGCTTTTTAGTGAACACATTTACAGCCTTTCGCTTTGGGCCAAAACACATTATTATGTCCTACATAGATATGATTTCTCTCCATAACTTAACAATCTGTTGAAATCATTTAAACATTTTTAAAACCAGTTTTTTTTAAGTGAACTATGCCCACACGTCAGATAGAAACAGTTTTAAATCGCTTCCTTTTCACAGTCTGACAGTTTAGCCGCACACCCACCGTAAAGCACCCACTCTGCTGCTCTGGGTTTTACTCTGACAGTAACTCTTGGGCGTTTATTTCCACACTGATGTTTTATTTTTTATAGGTTTGATAGTCATACAGTTTTTTTTTTGTTGTTTTTTGGGGTTTTTTGGCATTTGTTTAAAATCAGAATAGAGTTACAATCTTTACACTTTATATTGTGATATGTTATGAAAAGTGGTAACTAACTGCTAGTTCATTTTCACCAATGTATATAAATTTATGAATTTTTTTTAAGCCTGTTTTAGTGGTATTGATCATTTTGTTTAGAAAACACAAAGTACTTGACTTTGGATACAAAGGGCTTCCGTAGAATCAGCCATGCACTTGCAAGGGAGGATCTACATCCCCTCTAAGAGCGGTACCATCTACGTGGATCACCCAGGGTGGCCATACTTACTCTTAAAGCTTCTATTGTGAACTTTAATTTTTTTTTTTTTTTTTTTTTTTGTAAATGTTTGTGGTAGAGTACAACACGAAAACAACAATTATTTATGCACCGATGCGTCTATGTGCCTAAAGCAGCCAGCGCTGTGTGGGAGTGTGTGCGTGTGCGTCTGGTGTTTATGTAACGCAGGGGCATGTGCACACGTGTGAAGTGCTGGATAGTGGTACTTTTGTGTTTGGTACTGTCCAGCCCTCTCTGCCTTGTTGTTTCCTTGTTGCCTGGCAACAAGGATTAAATATAGGACTGTGCTCTCCAAATTTTCCATTTCTGCCATACATGCGTCTCTTTCTTTCTCTCATTCTCTCTCTCTCTCTCTCTCTCTCTCATTCTCTCTCTCTCTCTCTCTCTCTCTCTCTCTCTCTCTCTCTCTCTTTCCCCCCTTTTGCCAATTCCCTGTGGAACTGAAACAGGGATGGAGGAGGTCGTGGAAGTGCCCCCTGCTCATGTGGGATTTGCAGTGAGAGGATGGAAAACATTCTACAGCCAGTAAAAAGAGGCTGTTGTCTGAGGCAAAGGCCAGTCGATCTCTGAGACACACACACACACACACACACACACACACACACACACAGAACTGTCTCACACATACTGAATGAGCCCCTCAAGCCTCTCCGTAGAACTTCACACCTTCACAATATAAAGACGGCCAGTGTTCTCGCTGAAAACCCACCCCACAGGGCCAGAGACGAGCGCTGGGTGTGCCAGGCTGCAGGTGAGCCTGGGTCTCAACGAACAGTTGCCCTCGCTCTAGTGCAGCAGTTCTCTAGTTTTTTACCTCATAAATTGCCGATGGTCTCTCTAAGACCCAGCAAAAATGGACCAAATTGGTGGTGGCCAGTATGAACCCTCAGTGGAGAGAGGTATTGGGGTGTTGTGTTGAATAAATTGTACATCAGTGCTGATGGTAGTGTGTTGAAGGACCACGGGCCACTTTAAAGAATTAACAGAAAAAAAATCAAAAGCTCCGATTTGAGCTTTAAACCGAGTCGCTGGCTAACTTGCTGCCAACCGTTAGCCGAAGGGTTCAAGCTTTGGAAGAGCTGAGCAGCACAGCACTCCAGGGAACTGGGGCATGGAAGTGCGGCTTCCCATGCTGCCGCTTAATATCTCTGAGGATGTTGTCATGGCGATATCATCATGGATGTCTGTATTGGCATCTGAGCAGTTATTCCAGGCCGGAGTCTATCCACAGCTGATAAGGAGGATGTTGTTACTCTATACTTGCATGTGTGTATGCAAAAGGGCACCAAAGATGTGTGTGTGTGTGTGTGTGTGTGTGTGTGTGTGTGTGTGTGTGTGTCTTGGCCTGATCCAGTATTTTAATGGAAAGAGCTGCTGATTAACATTAAAGTTTATTTTTGTAATAATTTGTTTGCCATCTGCTCTCTCTGGTCTTTTCTTGTTTTCACACTGAGTGGGTCATCTGTTCCACAAATGTCCCACATGGTCCGTGGTTTGTATACGTGCTGTTGTTGCACTGAAGAAATGCATATCCCAAACTCCTCTGTTAAATGGTCTGCTGATGGATGCTCACTGTCCAGCTGGCATTTCTGTGGCTCATCATTTATTCTAGTGTGAGAAGGAATGATTCTCCCAAACACTCGCTACCGGTGCTTGTTCTGTAGCAGATCAGTTTCACAAACACCTGAGTGTGGTGCCCAGTTACTGGTGAGAGCAGGGTCTGTGCTGTGGGAGAACCCAGCAGTGGTCAGGCTGGGGGAGGTGGGGTGACCCCTCGCTCTGCCCCGCCCACTCTCTCGCCTTTCAGTGACCCCCTCAGTCACGCGCCCATAACTCCTCCTGTAAGCTGTGCTTACAGATCCAAAGGAAACCACTGTGTTGGAAACTGTAGTTCTAAAGTCCTTTGTAATGTGCCAGAATACTGGAGAACTGGCAGCACTTCTGTGAACATGTTCTTACAACACACTTACCCAGAAGCATCAGTGAGGTCATGGTGATGGACTCACACTGTACATGTACGGTGTAACGGGAAATGTTTCTAATATAGTAGGTGGTGATTGCATTATAACATTTAAATATATGTGAAATTCACTGATCTCCAGTAGACCCGTCTGGGGATATTGCCATGAATGAATTCTGTTTACCTCATACCTCTCTGATCGTCTCTCTCTCTCCGTCTCTCTCTCTCTCTCTCTCTCTCTACCTCCATGTCTTTCTCTTCATGTCTCTTGCTCTCTCCCCTTGTCTCTCTCTCTCTCTCTCAATTTTTCTCTGTTTTCAAAAATGTGGAAAGCTCAAACCACCTTTCAGTTCATTGGACTGTTTGTTTATGAAGTATGGGGTGGTTTTGTATTGTATGGTTTTAATTTTGGTGGTAGTTCTTTATAAAGGGAGTGGTTGAAATGTTGAATGTGTGACTTTATTGTTAGTCATGCAAAACTTGTGATTTGTAATTCATAGCGGAACAAGATGGAGGACAGATCTGGACAAGAGGTTTTGTCTTCTTTATTGGCCTGAATCATTTTTCAATTTAAATTTGAGAAAACCTTGAACAATGTGGAGGATTTGAATTGTTATGGTGTAACGATGATGAAGGACAATGAATTGATTTTCTCTTGATAGTTTTTTTTTTTTAAACAAATCCTTTCTGTCTGTCTCTCTGTCCTGTTTTCTGTAGGCATGTATTGATGAGAATGCAGAGATGGTGCAGTTTCTCGTGGGCAGTGGCAGTGATGTGAACAGAGGGGATAACGAAGGCTGGACACCCCTCCATGCAGCTGCTTCCTGTGGCTTCATTCAGATTACCAAGTCAGTGTGTGTGCGTGTGCGCGTGTGTGCGCGTGTGTATGTGTTTAATGGTTATGATTGGACAGCTCCACTCATTCCTGTGCTTGTTGTGCTTACTCTTAAATCATTTATGCCTTTTGACTGTTTTTAATTGAGTGCTTGTTTGAGTGTTTTTGTTGGAGTGCTTGTTTGACACGTTCTGTGTTTTAAATGTCAACTGAAATCTTACTGGGTGATTCTTATCACACCTAATGGATAGTTTTACTGTGTGTGTAGGGGTGGCTGGTGTGGACGTATATAAGGTCATGGCATGGCATGGCATGGCATGGGGTGGGTGTGTGGGTGGGTGTGTGGGTGGGTGGATGGGTTGTTGACACGGGTGGATGTGTAGGGGTGGTTTTGTGTGTGGATGTTGGGGTGGGGTTGCTCTGAGCCCTGTGCACCAGGAACGTTGCTTTGCGTTTCCATGTTGCAGGTACTTGATAGAACATGGTGCGCAGGTGGGTGCAGTGAACAGTGAGGGGGAGCTTCCCCTGGACGTCGCCACCGAGGATGCCATGGAGAGACTGCTGAAGGCCGAGATCAAAAAACAGGGTGAGGGTGTGAGACAAAGGCCTGAGGGAGACCGGAGGGAAGAGCCTCGACGCCGAGAGACAAACGCAAAAGACGGGGGAGGGGAGGGGAGGGAGACGAGCGCACACTCCCGACTTTTCTGTTTGATTCTGTCTTCTGCCTTATATTGTTTATCACAGAGATTGATGGCGTTTACACAAACATGCCTCGTTGTGTTGCTGGAACGAACGAAGTGACTTTCCAGCATGTCGTTTAAGTTTAACGAAGGGATGCCAGGTTTTCACAGCTTCAGCTGTTTAAGGTTATAAATGCTCAATCTGAAGCAAAGTGCATGTGCATGCGTCTGAATAGCGGTGCATGTTTTTACATCTCGGGCGGTTTTTTGAATCAGATGGACATGGATCGATTCCCTACCCTGCCCACCAATATAAACGTCCATATCGTCGTCTGGTCTCCTTGCTGTCTCTCTTCTGTCTCCCTTACGCTCATTTTGTGAGTCGACAACAAAGCACTCCTGAGCTCCACAACTATAAACCCCATGCTGTCCACAAAGGGTCAAATAAACACTGGAGGTACTGCATGGTCAAAAAAAAAAAAAAGCTTCCAGAACAGTCTGTCATTAGAGAGCAGTTCAAAATGAGTATTTGGGACCTAAAGCATTCTCTTTGTTTGATTTATGCTGTGTGTGACACAACACAAGCATCAGTATACACACTTCCAGTTCCCGTTAACTCATGGGCACCTCGGTGTGAAGACAAATAACGTTCTGATGTCAGGGATCAAGGATGTTGATGATTAGTTAAAATGTCGTCATTTTGTTGCAGTGGGTTTCTAGTTGGATTTGTGTCCAAGTGTCCCTGCTTGCCACAATAACTAAATTTAGTCCGGAGAAGTCAGTAAACTAAAGACAACACTGTGTTCTCCATAAAACCCATTCAGAGCTTTTCAAACATTTCACCATTCCAGTCATTCACAAAAGACTTTGCTTTGACGTGATTACACATGGGCTTAAATCTTACACTAATTCTTTCAGAGTCCAAGTCTAAGATTTTGAGCCTTTAAATATTACTGTAATAAACTGAGCAGACAAGGGAAGGCATATTCTTTAATACTCCACCTGCACGCCATAAATCCCTTTTTAAATATTTTATTAAATTCAGAATACAGAGTCCTGGGTCAGAGCCTGTGAACATTTATGCGAAACACATATTTTGGAAACAGATAAATCAGACTTAAATGCTGAATTTTTTTTATCCATGTTGCTCAGGGAATGGAGCCAGTCAGACCCTTCGACTCACTCCCCATGGATCCTACACGAACCACTGCTAACCCAGTCCTTCAAACCAAGGATCGCATTACGCTTTTTGCGTTGATGCGATAATCATTATCCTTGAAAATGTGCTCTGATTTTAATATCTGTTTGATTTTTTAAAAAAAAAACAAGAGTACCTCTTCTGAGCAGCGCTGGTCTACTCCTGTTAATCAAGAACCTGTGGGTTGTGTTCCACATCTCCACATCTCGGAGCTTTAACGAAAATGGAACCGTCCAGCATGGTTTAATCCAAGCTAGACGTGATCCACTCACAGCTCTTAAGCTGTGTGAAGTGTGTGCTTTAAAGGAGTGAAGGTGTGCGTGTCACGCTTAACCCCTTCAAACCCCCTCACAGGGGTGGATGTGGAGCAGGCAAGGAAGGAGGAGGAGAAGGTGATGCTGCAGGACGCCAAGGCTGTTTTGGCGGGAACGGGCTCTCTGGCCCCGCACCCCAACACCAAGGCCACAGCCCTGCATGTAGCCTCTGCTAAAGGCTACATCGAAGTGCTCAAGTGAGTACGCGCTCCACCCACCTGGACTCCGCCCACTGCACTGCAACCTTCATCTACTGCACCCATACTTGGCGCACCACCTAACATACCCCTACACTTCACACACTTCTTTATAGGGTTCAGTGGTTGAAGTGTAGACTAGTGGGTGTTCTAAGCTTTCAAACTGATCTCTCTCTCTCTCTCTCTCTCTCTCTCTCTGTGTCTCTCTCTGTCTCTCTGTGTCTGTGGGGCAGAGTGCTCTTGCAGTGTGGTTTGGACGTGGACAGCCGGGACTCTGATGGATGGACTCCTCTTCATGCTGCTGCACACTGGGGGCAGGAGGAGGCCTGCAGCCTCCTCGTGGAGCACATGTGTGACATGAATGCTGTCAATAACGTGGTACAGTGCCCTCTCTCTCTCTCTCTCTCTCTCTCTCTCTCTCACAGGCTCTGTTTCTCTTTTTTTGGTGCTGTTGTGTCATGGTGGTGAGATGTTTTTTTGTTCCTTCCTGTAGGGTCAGACTGCTCTGGATGTTGCTGATGAGAATCTAGTGGATCTTTTGGAAGAGCTGCAGAAGAAGCAAAACGCAGTAAGTGTGAGCATGTGTGTGTGGGGCGTGTCGGGTGCGGGTGTGTGTGTGTGGGGCGTGTCGGGTGCGGGTGTGTGTGTGTGGGGCGTGTCGGGTGCGGGTGTGTGTGTGTGGGGCGGGTGTGTGTGTGTGTGTGTGTGTGTGTGGGGCGTGCCGGGCGCCGGTGCGTGTCGGGCGTGTGCGTGTGTCAGGTGCGGGTGTGTGTGGGGGGCGTGTTGGGTGTGTGTCGGGTGTGGGGGTGTGTGTGGGGGGGGGGGGTGAAGCACATGGAAGCTCTGTCTTATCACTTTTCTCTGGTTTATGTTCAAATGCCACTTTCACTCCAAGAAAGGTTATCTGTACTGGAACACACTAGAGACAGAGCAGGGAGGAGCTCAACCCAGGAGCAGTAGCAGGCCAGCACACAGCAGGGCCTCACAGCTATTCCTGGACTTCTGGGGGTTGTTTTCCTGGCAGTTAATTGCCCAGAAAGCTTGGTGTAAATCAGGCCTTATTGTCTGTGGAGTGTGGCAGGGCAGTTTGAACAATTTCTGATACTGTTTCGTACTGAAGCCTTGTGTAAACTTTCAGATGCGTACAGAGAAGCAGAAGATCCAGCTGTCAGTCATTGAGACCAGTTCACCTATCTCTACAGCACCAGTGCGCCCTCGCAGGTAACACACACACACACACACACACACACACACGAGTGCTCCCTCCACCAGCCTCTCACACACACACACACACACACACACACACACACACACACACACATACACGTGAGTGGTCCCTCCACCACACAGTGTGTTCTGCATGTCATTTTACTGACTCCTGCCTCACTGAAGGATGCAGTACTGTTTGCATGCTGCAACAGTGAGCACTGCTAGAATGAAGGCAGCAGAAGAATAAACAAATCAGTATAGAAATACAGACGATTGGGAGTGAGGGGGAACTTAGTCTGTCATTTTGAAACCCTCGTGTATAAAATGCACAAATCTCTTTTATTTAGTTTCTCCTTGTCTAGGAAAAATTCCACTTCTGGTTTTGGGACTTTGTAAGTGTGTGTGTGTGTGTGTGTGTGTGAATATTCTTTCTGAGTGTATTGGCATCTCATGCTGTAAGTAATTTATATATAATATGAAACTGAAATTTCACACTCGTTTTACGGCCAGTTTTTGGTTAATGTGCCGAAACAGAAATGGGGTGCCAATACCTTTCACTAAAGCCAGAGTGCTTGCTCACTCGTTCACTTCACGCTCACCTATTGGCTGGTTTGCATGTCACTCGTGTTCCGGTGGCTGTGTTGGCCCGCCCCTGCAGGACGTCCATCTCTCGTATGAGCAGCAAGGAAAAGATCACGTTGCATGAAAGAGAGAAGCACCCGCCCCCTGCCCTCCAGACTCCAACCACAGAGGAGGAAGAGGAGGAGCCGAACACACAGAACCGCCCGACCGCTCCGCCCAAAGCATCTAGCAGCTCCAGCTCCGAAGAGGAGAGCGAATCCGAGAGTGATGCAGAGTCAGGTGATGAAGACCGAGTACTAAGGAGAAATAGTGGGTTGCCTCAGTCTGAGATGCTTGCACTTATCTCAAAGATGAAAACGAGACGAAAACAATTCGAAATGTCTTTTGTCATGTTTCAGAAAAAGCAAAAACCAGAGAACTGATCAACAACCTGAACAACAAACGCAATAATCCAACTCCACTACCCACCACCACGGCGACCAGCACTGCGGCGAACCCCGTCAAAAAGGTGCGGTGGAACAGAGCTGCGCCTCTCTGTCCTGGCCACAGCAGAGCGGCCCAGAGCAGCCCCTGCAGGGTTTCTGTGGCAGGCCTGACTGGAGCTCACCTGTGTGGCAGTCAGAAACTCATACATTTGCATGGTCTATTGCTGTGAAGTCGTTATCTATGGAAAGATTAAAGGACACATTGTTGGTGTGAAGGCTGAGGCGAACGCAATATTTGCCTTCAGTGAATGTTCTCGTCTTGCTGCAGTTTGACTCAGTTTTGGTTCAGTGACTGTGAACTTAACTGGAATAACAGGGTGCATGTTGATATATCATCAACAGTGTGTGTGTGTGTGTGTGTGTGTGTGTGTGTGTGTGTGTGTGTGTGTGTGTGTGTGTGTACAGAATCCAGAACCCGTGCGCACCTCAGTGAGCGAGGCCCCAGGCTCGTGGCGAACATCTCTACGTAAGGCAGGCAGCTCCGTCACACTGGGCTCGTCCGGGGCGTCGGACGCAGGCGGGGAAGCCCTGCGCGGCGCTGACAGCGCGACAGCCATGACGCGCTCAGCCTCCAGCCCCAAGCTCACCTCGCACTCCGACGCCAAGGTACCACCGACGACGTGAGACCCCCGTGACGTACACCTGCTAGCGCGGCTCGCGTTTTCCTTAGCTTTGCTCGTTTAAAGAGGTGTTTCTCAAGTACAGTCTGCTGCTGCCGAATCGAGCTTTTCATGAGCTGGCTCATCTACTGTAGGCTCGGACCGTTTTGAAGTGTTGATGGGATACAGCACTGGCAGTAACTCCTCCACTCTTACACACGTTGCCAGAGCAGCAGAAACCCTCTCAATGTGCTCCAGTAGTCCATCAAGAACAGCTGGATGAGCATAACGGAGCTTCCCTTGGTTAGATGTGTTAAAAAGCCATTTTTGGCACTTGCAATATGTACACAATTTTGTAGCCCAACCTGGCAGTAGTGGGTAATGGAGGCCGCAGCCTGGAACCCAGCAGGATGATCAGGTTACTCGTTCTGGGTTATGTTGCTGGCGGCCGTTACAGTTTATTTCGCGTTAATTTCCAGGGAAAGCATAACAAAAAAATATGTTGCCTCACACACACACACACACACACACACACACTCGTTCTTTCTTGCGTGTGTACTTTCCCTGATGGTGGTGTGTCGTGTGCAGGAGCTCCGGCTGGCCCGAGTACAGCCCACTCCATCCAGACGCCTGTTCAGTGTTGGAGACACAAGCACCAACCCCACCTCAGACAGCTCCAGCAGGTGTGTGTGTGTGCGCGCCACATGTGGGCCTTTGTGGATTTGTGGTACATGTATTTGTTGGGATATTATTTGTGGGCATGGAGGTTTGAGTAGATCCGTGTGTGTGTGTGTGTGTGTGTGTGTGTGTGTGTGTGTGTGTGTGTGTGTGTGTGTGTGTGTGTGTGTGTGT
>JAOXYF010000007.1:8273923-8300193 GCA_028565775.1 Sternarchorhynchus goeldii | reverse complement strand
TGTGTGTGTGTGTGTGTGTGTGTGTGTGTGTGTGTGTGTGTGTGTGTGTGTGTGTGTGTGTGTGTGTGTGTAGCTGGTTGAGCCGGAGCTCTTCATACACTCGCAGGCTGAACAACCAGTCTGGCAGTGAGCCAGCAACACAGAACCCCTCCTTACCTCGTAGGTTAGTAATACATACATTCACCCCAATGGACATGCATGGTGCTTTCCTGGGCTGGTTTTAAGTGTGTGTGTGTGTGTGTGTGTGTTGACCTCCAGTTCATCTTATGGAAGAAAACTCGATGACCCCTCAATGACCTCTGTCACCTCACAGGGAACCTCTGGACTAAGTCGCCTCAACAGCATAGTGGCTCAGAGGTTTGCGTGTGCACACATTGTGTGTGTGTGTGTGTGTGTGTGTGTGTGTGTGTGTGTGTGTGTTTTCATATGTTCCACAGTACCCCAACTGCATATTCTTGATTTCACACAGACTAGCTCAGGAACAGTCGGAGAAAAAGGAACCTGTCTCCACGACGACAACTACAACAGCGGGCGAGCAGGAGTCAAAGCAGAGACGCAAGTGAGTGCAGAGTGTGTGTGTGTGTGTGTGTGTGTGTGTTGACTTTTATTGGACTCACTGAGGATGAGTTCCAGGCTACATTTTCAACCTCATTTACCAGAACATATCTAAACATATTCTGTTTACAGTGTTTTACTGAGGCTTGTGTGTGCGTGATGTGTGCGCGCGTGTGTGTGTGTATCTAGGTCATATTTGACCCCAGTGCGTGATGAAGAGTCTGAAGCTCAGAGGAAGGCTCGCTCTAGACATGCCCGTCAGTCTAGACGCTCCACCCAGGTCAGCCTAGCCTGAACCATTTGACCTCTGACCCTGATCCCACCATCTAAACATACCTCTCTGACATTCTTCAACCTTTGTTTTAAACTGGGACTTTGTACACAGCAGGCATGTGCCGTTGTGTGTGACCCTGTTGGTTTGTCTCTAGGGTGTTACACTTACCGATCTACAGGAAGCTGAGAAGACAATAAAGACGGAAAGCAAGGAGAAAGAGGGGAGGAGAGAGGAGGTGAAAGAGGGGAGGAGAGAGGAGGTGAAAGAGGGGAGGAGAGAGGAGGCGAAAGAGGGGAGGAGAGAGGAGGAGAAAGAGGGACGGCAGAAGAAAGGAGAGGAAGGGGTGAGTGAGGCTGAGATTTGCTCGGTTGGGATTGTGCCGTGAACATTAAGCCCAACTATCCCAGTCAAAATAGTCAAAATAAAATTGTGGTGTGTGTATGTACGTACACCCATGTACGTACATGTGTGTGTGTGTGTGTGTGTGTGTGTGTGTGTGCGTTCGTATTCAGGAGGTGAGTTGGAGGTCTCGTATTGCCAACCTGCAGAAGTCGGATCTTCTGGGACTAACTCACCCTCCAGGTGCCCCACGCCCTGCTGACCGGAGAGGTGACCTTTTTACCTTTGAACTTTACCCTTTGGTCCTGAGCAAAATACACATGTATTCTATTTACCCATCAGCTGCGTGTGTCTGCGTGTGTGTGCGTGTGTGTTGCTCAGATCTGGAGGACAGCACTGGTGACAGTGAGGAGAGAGCGAGGGAAAGGAGGAGAGCCAGAGCTCGGAGGAGAGAGAGAGCAGGAGAGGTGGAAGGGGAGGGAAGGGTCCGTGTGATGACGTTGGGAGCAAAGAGTAGGCCAACATTTGACCTCTGACCTCTGTGTGTGTCTGTAGAATGAAGATAATGAACCCAACGCAGAAGAGGAGAGCAGTGGTGGGCAGGACCCCCAGGTTTGACCAATCAGCATTCAGGCTCTGTTTGAGTGACGTCACCACCAACACACATAGTTTACTGTGATTTGCTCATCATTTTTGTCCCTCTTGTTCTGTCTTGGTGCTGTTTGTGTAATCCATCAGAACTCTGACACATGTGTCTCTCTCTTCTTCTCCAGACAGACAGGCACGCAAGCAGAAGGTATTGCTTTGACCTTTGACCTTTTGGTTTCTTTAGCTTGAGAACCGTCATACATGAGCATTAATCCATCCGACCCGCTCCACTGTCTCTCTAACGTTCTCTGTCTGTCTGTGTTCCAATGCACAGGTCAAATCTCACCTTAAATGACTGTATCATGGCAGGGGGATCAAGCACTAAGAATTTTAAAAAGGTAGGTGTTGATGCCTCTTATTCTCACTTGAGGCATGAAGCTTCTGTATATTCAGAAGCTATTCAGAACAGTTCGTAAAATCATCTAGAATTCATTTTTGCTTAGTGTGTGTGTTCATCAGTTTGTGCGTGTGTGTGTTCATGCGCTCCAGTTGTTTGAGGAGATATCTAGGGAAAACAGTCAGCTGCAGTCTCAACTTCAGGACACACAGAGGACTGTCTCTGTAACCAGATTGGAGCTGGAGAAAGCGACACAGGTGAACACACTCTCTCTCTCACCCACACACACACACACACACACACACACACACACACACACGTAGCACATCTTAATCTACACATTTAATGCAGTTGTGGTATTTACTAACGCCGAATGCAAAATGTGTTTTTGCATGTGTTTGTGTGACGTGCAGAGACAGGAGAGGTTTAGTGACTGCTCAGCTCTGTTGGAGCTAGAGAAGAAGGTATGTGGTTCTTTTTGTCCTAGTTCCTCTGCTCACAATGGGTCGTACCATTCTGAAGTCTAAACAACAAGTTCTCTGTGTGTTTGTCAGGAGAGGATGATGCTAGAGAGACGTGCCGCTGAGCTAGAGGAGGAACTGAAGGTGAGAGTAATGGCCGCCAGCCTGCCAGGGGTGCCAGCTCACTTCACCATTAGCTCTTAGGGTTAGTACACGTCAACCAGGCCGATATTTACAGTGTGTGTGGGTGTGCGTTGTAGGTTTTGGGGGATTTAAGAGCAGATAACCAGAGGCTGAAAGATGAAAACGGCGCTCTCATCCGAGTTATCAGCAAACTCTCCAAATAGAGATGAAGAGCAAGAAGGAGAATGAGAGACCGTCTCCTCCCCCGTCCTCGCATCCTACTGTGCCAAAGAAGAAGTGAGAAGAGAGAAAAAATTAAGAGAAGAGATTGTCGCTTTCTTATGTGCACTCTTTAGCTGAACTGCAGTTTGACCTGGGCTTTCCCTGTGTGTGTGTGTGTGTGTGTGTGTGTGTGTGTGTGTGTGTGTGTGTGTGTGTGTGTGTGTGTGTGTGTGTGTGAGTGGCTACCCCTCAACAGATATGTGCATCAGCATAAACTCTTGTTTATTAGAATCAGGAGACTGATAAGATAGCGTGTGCACTCACCCATACACACCGATAGCAAGGCTTGTGCAATTCCCCAATGCATGAGGTGTGTACAACATTATTACACACACACACATATCATTCACACGTGTGCCATCCAGAGATGTCAGTGCACATTCCACAGGTCTAAAGCAGTTTAGGTCTCCACATGCACACAGCGGTTCACAGCAGAGCTGATGCAGCCATATTGTGACTCTTTTTAGTTGTACATCTCCAACTCTGGGACCACTCTGTTCTACCACTGCAGCTCCGCCTGAAACCGCAAGACCACTACAGCACAATCAACGACATCACACTCAGACAGGTTTCACGCAGGGGTCACCGCCGACTCATGCACACCTCACACCTTGTGCACCGCCCCTGTCCATCTATGCATTGTGTATTTTTCTACACGTATTACTAGAATGGTGAAGAACAGAAATGCTATTTTCTTGGTTTGTTGTTTGTATCAGTTCTTCGCCCCTGTTGTTTGGAGACGAGGATGGTAACTTTGTTTATTATATAAATGGAGGAATATTATTCCCTTGAAAAAATAATGCCATCAAATGTAATGTGATCTTGATAACCTTCTTTCACATGTTGTTTTTTTAATATATAAAATGAATGTCGGCACTTAATAAATGGTTGTTTATAGCTCATCATGTATTTTATCAGTTATGTGCTGTTATCCTGACATTTAAGATTTTATTCAGTTACCTTGACTTTTGTGACATTTGGAAAAAATGAGTTCAGAGTATGGCAGGTGATTAAATGAGTTCAGAGTATGGCAGGTGATTAAATGAGTTCAGAGTATGGCACGATCCCTGTATCACTGTAGCACCACTGTCCCTCGTCACTGCAAGACTGTTGTCTCATGTGTTTCAGTCTTCAGTCTCCCCCCCATGTCAGCTTGTGAGCCCTGCCTACCAGATGTCTTGCCTTGTTGGGGAGGTGGGGGGGGGGGACAGCTGGAGCAATGGATCTAACATTCCCACGAGTGTGTGTGTGTGTGTGTGAGAGAGAGTGAGAGAGAGAGAGAGTGAGAGAGAGAGACCAAGAGAGAGGAAGTCACAAAGTGGAATGTAGATGGACTGGGTGCAAAGATATTGATTGACATCGAAAAAGTCACTTTCTGTTCTCCCTTTTGTGTCTTCACATCTTGCTCTGTTTTTTGCTACTGACCGATGCACGTCTCCCACCTGGAGGAACAAGATGTCGTCTTCGTCCTGAGATGAAGCAGCTTCTGCATCCATGACTTGTGCCAATGTACGCTTATAAACATGCCTGGAGAACTGGATGACCTTTGGGAGAATGCTACCTTCTCCTTCCCCTGCTCTCATCTGTTTGTCCCATCTGCTCTCACACTGGTGGTCTGCCCACTGTCCTACGAGGATGCGATGGAGCTGCTGACAACAAGCGCAGCTCCTAATAAGGTACGCCAGCATGGCCTTGCTGTAAATATCTTGAAGGCCTGAGAAGGAAAGAGAGGGAGGGAGGCGAGGAGAGGAAGAGAGCAGTAAAGGGAAAAGCAGAGGGGACGGATTGCAGCCTTATAAGGACAAAGCTGCTCTTTTCCCAGGGTTTGGAGTTCCGACCGCCGGCATTCCGCCAAATAAAGCCTCACTGTCTCTTAGCGACATCTAGAGGCTTATGAGTGCAAGTGCAAGAGGTGTAAGGCACATGAAGCACTAGTGTCCTAGTGTTCATATGCTCATTGACTCCTGCCAGAATCATCAGATTAGAAATATAGCTAAAATAGTGTGTGCTAGTTCTGCAGGCACAGGATTGAACATCCTTCTTTCATTATGTAGAAGACAGAATTCAGGACATGCTGCTGCCACCACTGCTGCACTGTAGAGATGATGTGAAATGAGGTGATTTTCAGTACCTGATTTCGTCTGTATACACCACTGTGAACTGTGGTCAAATGGTTCAATGTTCCTTTAATCAGACCAGAGGATCTTGCTTCTAACAGACTGAGTTGTTTGGTGCCGCCTTGGTAAATTCCATGCAAGTTCTAATGTTCTCTTTAGTGAAGACTGGCTTCCAACTGGTCACTCCATCATAAAGGCCAGATTGGTGGACTGGTGCACTGATGTTTTTCCTGCTGTGAGGTTCTCTCCTTTCCAAACAAGCAATTCTGGATCTCATCTGCTTTGAGCTTTGGATTCCTGGTCATCACTCTGACCCAGTTTAGTCAGTAGAGTTTGGCCAGAGCAAGATTGTTGGTGGTTATAAACTTGTTCCATGCACTTGGGCACCTTCAATATTGCAGAAATGTCCTTGTGTCCTCCCTAGACTTGTGTTGTGACATAATCTTATGTCCTCCCTAGACCTGTGTTGTGATATAATCTTATGCGGACAGTTCTGTTAACTTTACAGCTTCATTTTCACTACGACGTGTATGGTGAACTGTGAGACCTTGTGTAGACAGATTCATGCCTTTCCCAGTCTATTCAGTTAGACACAGGTGGACTCCAGTGATGGGCAAAGAATAACCCAGAGTTCAACTGTCAATGTTTTTTTTTACAGTTATTTTGTCATAACAAAAACAAAGGATCTGGTCTTCACATTTCTGTGCTTCTGTTTTATCGTCATTACTGTAAGCTGAATTGGTATTTTACAAGGTTCATTTGATCAATCCCACTATCTTCAATAACAAAAAGATAAGAGTGTGTACACATGTTGCTCAGAGTCTCTACAATACCGAACATACCCACAACACACTGTGAAAGGAATATAATAATTTTATTTATTATGATAGAAATAGCCTATCGTCATACTGCCCCTCCCTTAGGCATTTTGTAGGCTGACATGTTACTAAGGAATATTCACAACCTCATGTCTCTAGAGACATCAGCAGATGATGTGTCCATTTCCCCATTACTACTCTGCCATTCGTGAACTGAAGTCATGGCCATTTCATTTTGATAGCTCTGTCTGTGATGGCTCTGTCATGTGGAGTAGAGCTTCTCTTCTACAGTACATCAGATCAATAGGGCAGTCAAGGGTTTCTTTTTTGCCTTCAAAATGCTCACATGCAGGCAAGGTTATGGTGTTGATTCTGTACTGTAAGACAAATTTAAAATATACAAATCTGTAGTGGAAATTTACAGTTGCTTAGTTTTTCTTTTTGTTGTCACCCAGTCTACCAGACCATTTTCTTTCACAGAGCTCAACTCGTCTTCTTATCAACAATAATTTTCTTCCAACATCATGAAGACTTCACAGGTACTGATGCGTAGGTTCTGTTGTCACACAGAACCAGAAACTACAGGAGCAACAGCAAAGTTTTAGTCTCTGTCTGCTGTGTTTTCACTGTTACTATACATTAGTACACGTGGTTAATAAGCATGTTTCTCCTGAACTCAGTATCAGCATTACACTACAATACTTCAGAAAAAGGTCAAATGAATGTCATATAATTCTCCTTATCTCCTTAGCGATTGAACTTTTAGCCGCAAAAAAAGTTACATATTAAACTTGCCATCCACGTGTCACATGACACTTCGTTGCAGGCTATTGTGGTGTACTTTTATATTTATTTCAACGGCGTCTGGAGTTATTAGTAACATCTGTCTGATCTCAGATCATTTTTTCAGTTTCCTTTAAGGTGGCTAATGTGAACATGGAGGCCAAAAGAACAGGTCCTAGGCCAGTGTTAAAAAAAGATATCTTTACGCCTTCAGGACCGCCTCCAACAGCTGTGTAGTTAGTTTTATTTCCGTAAGTCTGTTGTTTCTTCTCAGGAACAACTTCACCGTGGAAGCGAATGTAATAACTAATGACATTATCTTTATCTTCATCATCTATCCTTTTGTAAGTATCCGACTGAGGTGTTTATGGTTTATTTATCGCGAGTTCATGTTGTAACAGAGACCTCGCTCGGTCACCTCGGTGTTTGAACTTTCGTAAAGTTTTGAAACAGGCGAATTTCTTTGACTGCAGCCAACTAAGGAAAATATATGCTTTAGGGTTTGTCAGCGTTCAAATAACTGTATTTTAACTACAGTTACTACGGCGTAACTGTAGTGTTTGACTCCCGTCCCTAATTAAGGTTTTTTTTCCCGTTACATACGCCCTGCTAAATAAGTCATTTAAAATACACAATGTATCCTCCCGAGTCTTTTCTTAGGCTTGGTAAACGTTAGGCCTAAAACCAAATCCACACGTCTCGCCCTAGTAATGTGTGTGGGTTTAGTGATTAGTTGAACTAGTCCCTCAACGAAGTATGTACCTTGATTTTGCCTCGTCTTCCATGTTCACGTGTTTAGCCTGGTGTTACACAGTGAGGTGTGTCTGATGGTGAGGGCTGTATACACTACAGAAGTTATTCTTTGAACGGGCTCTTTTAAGTGACTGATGGCAGTATTGAAAAAGCAGTTTTGTTGTTGATTTTTATTTTAAGACGAGAGTTTGGTTTTGTAACTTAGTCGCTGTAGCGCACACAGCCTCAAGTGAAACCTCTAGTGAAATCTGACTTTATTTAGATTCAGATCTTACAAAAATATTGAAACCTTTCTTTAATGTACATTTAAATGAGTTGTGTTGTAAATACTGGCAAATTTTAAGTAAAAAAGCAAGTAAATGAAGAGGCATCTGAAAGCCGAAAGAACCGAGTCTTATTGGTGAGCTGAAACGACTCATTAAGAAGAGATGCAATGCCCATTACTAATCTATATGAACATTAGCGCGAGCATTATACAGTCTGCGGAACCTGGATGGCATTTTACGTTTTTCTCTACAACTAACTTTTCTCTCAACGCTCTTTTTGAAGCACATCTGACACCTGACCTTTCACTTGCTTGCACAGATGTGTGTCCACACAGGCGCCATTACGTAAAACCATGGAACAGTAATTTACAACATAGATAAGGACTGGCTTTGCAATATTTAAATAAAAAAATAAAACATTTATTGAAGAAGGAAATCACATGGGGCTCATGGGCGGCTGCCTGCTTTTGCACAGTGCAAGTATCGACACGGAGTGTTTGTGTGTAAAAAGAACTTGCTTATATTTTGTCAGCAAGTGTTCATTTGTTTTTGGGTTTTTTTCTTTTAAAACGAAATAATATTCTACAGACTGATTCTGTAATGGGTATGCCCCAAGACACAGAAAACATAAATGTTAAACTTGCTGTCTGACTTTATCTTTTTTATAAAACCAGATATCTTTTTATAGAGGTGTACAATCAGCAACACTTCTAGAAGATGGCATCCAGCTCCTCTGACCCATATATCTTCTCATCTGACACACTTCCTTCTGACCCCCGGTTCCTGCCACCATTGGCTAATGGGCAGCTGGGATGGAGAGTGTTTGAGAAAATCCTGCATATGGGTGGAGTCTATAATGGAGAGGGAGGAGCCTGTCACCGTGCTGATATACCATGTCCACTTGCAGTCAGGATGAGCACAGCGGAAGAAGAAAACCACACCTACAGTTTGGACACTCGTACTGGTATACAGAAATTCAGTGCTTCACCTCTCCTATACACTCTCCTCTGCAAGCTGCTTAGTTTACTAGCATATCATAACTGAAAATGTCCAGCATGTGTAATTTGATAGTGTCACCCTAATCTTTATTTTGAAGGTATATTCACTCACACCATACTTACTTCTTATGTGGAGGCATCCCAGCTGTTCTATGCTCACCGGGAGTACCCAAACCTCCTGGTCATGGAGGTGCTCCTAAAACGCCAAATGACCACAGAGGGACCCATCACAGTAATGCTCGACAGCTCTGTTACCCCACACAGTGATGACATCACCTTCCACACTGCTCCTGACTATAAAGGAGGGAGGTGTGTTGGACCCTAGCATGTTGGCTTTTACGTGAGGTAGATCAGTTTGTAATAATGTCGTTTATAATTTCAGCTCACAAAGCTGTTTCTTACGGCAGGCATATCTTCGGACAGACTATGTTTCCGGAGGTCCCTGGAGGGCCTCGTCCCAGCGTGCACCTTATCTGGAGCCCGCTGCCCTCCACGGTTGCTCTCCTGCCCGACCAGCATCAGGCTCACTGGAGCTTTGTGGTGGTGGTCGCAGGGAGCAGTGAGAGTGCTGAAGCCTGCTATGACACTGGACTGAAGCTCATAGAGCACGGCGACCTGCAGCCTTCTCATTCAAAGGCGTGGGCAGAGATGTGGCTGGGAAGTAGGTTGGAGCTGGAAGGACTGGAACGTCTAAATCGAGCCGTGATTGGCTGTATGTTCTACCTCCTCAGTGCGTTCCCATCATTGTCCGAGACACCCGTCCAGTTTGGGGGAGTCAGCCCTGGGGGACTGTCTAACGGGGGCCAGGGGCAGGACTACTGGGGACATGTTTTCTGGGATCAGGTAAGGCTCATAGAATGCAGAGAGACAGAGGGCAACAAATAGGCAAATCTCAGATTACATTTTATTTCAGTGATTAATTAATAGTTATCTTTATATTATACTAATAATTTAGTCAATACACTTATTGTCTAAGTACTGAACAAAGAGGGGTAAGTGTTTCCTGAACTCAGGCTACTGAAAATTCTGGGTTACAACCTATAGTGTCACTGATGTCCAATTAGGCATACAAGGATTGAAAATATATTCATGTTATTTGTAAGAAATGACATCAATCAATTCCATCAATTCTTGCTTTCAAAGAATGGACAAAATCAGCTTCGCACCCAGCCCAACTCCACCACTCTTGGGAAGATAAAGGTAGCATAACCATAATGCTGTTTTTAGAGAAGGTTTGGACAGCTTTCTCAGGCAAAACTATTTCTAGCAGACAAAAGTCATCATGTATTATGATTATGGCCTGCGTGTGTCGCGTGTCCGTTAGCGTTGTTTGTATTAGTTAAGCTTATCTAAATTGTCTTTGTTTCTATGGCTTCATTAGGACTTATGGATATATCCCAATATTGCACTGTTTTACCCTAAACTGGCCAGAGCTGTCCTCGACTATAGAGTGCGAACATTAGAGGGCGCCAAAGCCAATGCCAAGCAGCAGGGCTATAAGGTATGAGGTAGAGTAATTGATTATTGTATTGTCTGTAAATGCAGTGATCCACATTATTGTACTACAACCGATTTGATCTGTATGTTACATTGACTTATTATGATTTATGTAACATAGGTGTATGAATGTGCATATACGTATATGTCATTACCAGGGCTTGAAGTTCCCATGGGAGAGTGCTGTGTCTGGACATGAGGTGTGTCAGGAGGATATTTATGGACAGCAGGAGATCCATATTAATGGAGATGTATCACTTGCCTTCCAGAATTACCTCTACTTAACACAGGTGCTAAATCAAACTAGCAAAGTGTTGCATTAGCACCTTACTGAGTGTTGGTATAATGACCTATGAAGGTCAGTCTTAAAATTCTTCACTGATTTCCTCTTCCTCTCTGGAAGGACCTTGCAATGTTCAGGGAGGGTCGTGGCAGTGAGGTGGTGTGGAGCATAGCTGATTACTGGGTGTCCCGGGTTACCTGGAACCCTGATGACCAGCACTACCACATTAAGGGTATGTGAAGTGACGGTTATACTCGCACCAGCTGCACTTTTATTGTAGAGGTGCATTGGAAAAATAAGTGTATAGGGAGTGTGAGTGTTTATGGGACGTGTCGGTGTGCACATGTGCTTGTGTATCTCCCAGGAGTGATGCCCCCGGATGAATATTACTACAATGTTGACAACTCGGTGTACACAAACTCTGTGGCCAAATACAGGTGTGTGTGTGTGTGTGTGTGTTCTTTGCTACAAGCTTATGCTTGCTTGTGTGTATTCAAACTGACTTCCTTATACTTCAGTTCTTTAAACTCTCTCTCTCTCTCTCTCTCTCTCAGTCTGCAGTTTGCTGTGGACTTGTCCAATCTGCTACACCATCCTGCACCCTCAGAATGGCAGTTAGTGGCTGATCATCTCAAAATTCCATTTGACCAAGAACTAAAATACCACCCAGAGTTTGATGGTTACAAAATGGGTGAGACATTTGTATCTTATGTAAACACTGCAAAAGTCAGCAGTCACTTTTTGGAATTTCCTTCTACTTTATAGTGGTGTATCTTTTGCTAAATGTATCCTGCACACTATTCTGGGCAAGGAGTCCCAAAATCATCATAACATAAAAGACCATGTTTAAATGGTAGAGAGAGTAATGCACTCAACACTCCCTCTCCCTCATTTAAGATTATCGTAACACTACAATGCTTTTGGTAAACAAGGCCCTGATCTTTTTTTTCTGTGTTTACTTTATAGGAAGTCGAGTAAAGCAGGCAGATACAGTGTTGCTAGGATACCCACTGGGTCTCCCCATGAGCTTAGAGGTTAGACGGAATGATTTGGAATGTTATGAGTCTGTCACTGACCCACATGGTCCTGCTATGACCTGGGTAAGCATACAAAAGGATCAACTATTCTTCACAGTGCATGGTTTGCTCTAAAGCTGATCTGATCTATATCCAGAGTTTGTGTACTTTCAAGCGATTACACCACAAGAATTCTGCTGGATGCCTCAGTGGGCAGAGTGTGCTCAGATGGGCAGAGTACCATCTACTGCGTACCATTAATTGGTTACGTATCATTGCTAGGGTATGTTTGCAGTGGGTTGGTTGGAGCTTGGAGAAGCTGAGAAAGCACAACAGCTTCTGAAAAAGTGCTTTAAGAACATCCAGGGACCCTTCCAGGTACAGTTTCACCTGTCTGTCTCTCTCTCTTTTTCTCTTATGAGCATACATTCCATATGCAAGTTCTTAACCTTCATGAATAATGTAAATGTGTATGAAGGTATGGAGCGAGTCTGCTGATGGCTCTGGAGCTGTTAACTTCCTCACTGGTATGGGTGGATTTTTGCAGGCAGTGTTGTTTGGGTACACTGGATTCAGGTGAGTACCCATGAAACAATATTAACCTTTAATCTAGACAGCATCAACACAGGAACACAACTAAAAACACACCTTCTGCATACAAAGATATAACTAAACTACAGTCACATGTGGAAGTTGCATGTTACAGGGATGTCCATGTGCTTGACAGTGCTCTCGTGTCCTCTGTAGGGTGCAACGGGACTGTCTAAGCTTTGCCCCACTGTTGCCTGATGATGTGGATGTGCTCAGTGTGAAAGGTGTGAGTTACCTTGGGAATAAGATGGATTGGTTGGTGAAGAGACAGGAAGTGAGTGTCGTAGTGAGGAAGCAGGAGGAGGATTCTGGGATTGATGAGGTTTATCCTCTGGAGATTATCCTGAAGAGCTCAGGAAACATAATCCCTCTTAAACCAGGTCAGCAACAGTACTGGCTCATATTGTAATAATTACCCAATAAAAATACCAGTTTCACATTAAAGAAGGATTAACTAAGGTAATGACGATATTGCAGAAGTACTAAGAAATCCTAAGGTAATTAAGATATTAGCTCTGCACAATCCTATACAATTAACTTTTTTAACAGGTATATAATTTGTTCAGTCTGTCTGCACAGAAACATACAGAGAACAAGATTTTAAATATTTTTTTTGTCCGTGTCTACAGGGCAGATGGTGGTGTTTCCACGGCAATCTGGCAAGATCCAAAAACAAAATTCTAATTCATACTGCTGGTTTCTTTGATCAAACAAATCACACACCAGTTTGAATAAATAGCTGCTCAAGGTGCAATGAAATAAGATGTAATGAATTTCTTTTTATAAGGGGTACGATTTGTTAAATATGCACAGATGTTTTTGTTGTTTCATTTGATTGTACAGAATGTCGTACCATGTTTTTTGCCAAATAAATATCAAGTCAAAATCAGAAATTCAGGCGTGAAGTCAATATACAGTAAGAAAAGGGTTGAGTGAGTGAGAGATTCCTGGAGAGTAGCTTCAGAGTACTCAATGCAAGATGCCCTCTGCAGGGTACAGTAGAAAAAGATGCAGACATATTTAGAATTGCAGTGATTTCCAGAGAAACATTGTTTTGGACAGGGGGTCTTTCTGTAGCAATGCAAGCAAAGGGAGACCTGGTGTATATTAGAAAAAATGAATGTTGCATTTTAAACACTTTTTTCTAATAAACTAGATCTGCCTCCTAGAACTTCAGAAGCGGTTTGACTGGCTGATGATGGACCTCTAGAAGCAAAAATGCCCCCTATTTCTCATCTATCTTTTTTTGTTTCTCTCACACACACACACACACACACAAAAGTTTGGACACCAGACTAAATATGTTTTTAATAGTAAAAGATATTTTATCTGATGGATTATGCTTAAATTGCTTTCTAAGACAAATATAAATTGGTCAAGCCTACATATAAACTGCACAAGCAATGAATTGTAGATGCACCTTCAGCAAAAAGTTCTCATTCAGAGCTTTGGTCCATCACCATTTGTGCTCTGCTCATATGAGAATTGTTTCCGTACTGATGGAAAAGCAACATGGGCGGCTGCCTCATGCAGAAGGAGAACATCACTAGTGTGGAGCTGAGGAGGACGGTAAAGGGTGGATACTTTGAAGGATCCAATATCTAAGAGAAACAAATATTGACCACATCATAATTAGAATTACTTAATTAAATGAAGTAATTCTGATTATGCTGCAGTTATATTTATATACATATTTATACACATTGCTTAAAAAAAAAAGGAACACATCCTAGATCTCAGTGAAAGAAATATTCCAGTTGAAAATATTGATTACATGGTGGAATGCTTTGATACCAAAATTAAAATGATCAATGTAAATCGAAATGGAGGTCTGGATTTGGAATCGTACTGAAAAGTGGAAAAATCCAACTACAGGCTGATCCAACATCAGTGGAAATTCCCCAAGACAAGTTAAAATGAGGCTGACCTCCCTACAATGCCTGGAAATGCTCCTGATGAGGCAGCAGATGTTCTCCTGAGGGATCGCCTCCCAGACCTGGATTAAAGCACCAGTCAACTCCTGGACAGTCTGTGGTGCAACATGGTTTTGGTGGATGGAACAAGACATGATGTCCCAGATGCGTTTGACTGGACTCAGGTCTGGGGAAAGGGCAGGCTAGTCCACAGCATCAATGTCTTCATGCAGGAACTGCAGACACTTCATTCACATGAGGCCTAGCATCGTCATGCATCAGAAGGAACCCAGGGCCCACTGCACCAGAATATCGTCTCACAACGGGTCTGAGGATTTCATCCCCGTACCTAATGGCAGTCAGGGTACCTCTGGCTAGCACATGGAGGGTTGTGCGGCCCTCCGAAGAAATGCCTCCCCAAACCATTACTGACCCACTGCCAAACCGGTCATGTGGGAGGATGTTAAAGGGGCAGAATGTTCTCTACAGCATGTCCAGACTCACATGTGCTCAGTGTGAATCTGCTATCATCCATGAAGAGCACAGGGCACCAATGGTGAATCTGCCAATCTTGGTGTTCCCTGGCAAATGCCAATCGCCCTGCACAGTGTTGGACTGTAAGCATAAACCTCACTTGTAGATGTCGGGCCCTCACACCACCCTCATGGAGTCAGTTTCTGACAGTTTGAGCAGAAACATGGATATAAGTGGTCTGCTGGAGATCATTTTGCGGGGCTCTGGCACTGCTCCTCCTGTTCCTCCTTGCATAAAGGAGAAGGTAGCGGTCCTGCTGCTGGGTTGTTGCCCTCCTACGGGCCCCTCCACGTCTTCTGGTGTACTGGCCTGTCTCCTGGTATCTCCTCCATGCTCTGGACACTGTGCTGACAGACACAGCAAACCTTCTTGCCATAGCTCACGTTGATTTTCCATCCTGGGTGAGCTGCACTGCCTGAGCAACTTCTGTCGGTTGTAGGCACTGTCTCATGCTACCTCTAGGGGTGAGAGCACTGAAAAAATGCAAAAGTGACAAAAACATCAGCCAGAAAGGATGAGAACAGAGAAATGATCTGTGGTCAGTGCCTGCAGAACCACATTTTTATGAGATGTCTTGTTAATTGCCTCGCATTGCTATCTGCTGTCAGTTCAAATTGCACAACAGCAGGTGAAATTGATTCACAATCAGTGTTGCTTCCTTACTGAGCAGGTGGACTTTGCAGAAGTGTGGTTGACTTGGAGTTACATTGTGTTGTTTAAGTGTTCGCTTTTTTGAGCAGTGTATATATATTCCACACAGATATTCAAAACTGTAACGTTTTGGACAGGGGTCTTTCATCAGCTGTGCAAGCAAAGTGCTTCTGAATTTCTTTTTTTGTTTGTTTGTTTTTTTGTCACAGAAAACCAAAACGAGAGAAAAGCAGCTTGAAACGATGCTAAATTGCCTTAAAGTTACCGTATGACAACAAACAGTGAATCGCGCATGAATCCTGTTAAATGTGAAGCGCGTCATTTCGTATTACGTCGTGTTCTTTCGTTAATTTCCGCCGTGTCTCCTTCCTGTGTTGATCCGTCCTGCATAAAGTTGGAAGCCATTGCTTACCTTTTGTGTTTAGGAATCATGTTAAAACAGTATCATTAAAAGAGCACAATCTGTAATTTGTACTTGATTTTCAATTTATATATATATATATATATATATGTATAGATGTATACAAATTTACATTATCTCTGTGTATTGCAACGTTAGCTAGGCGGACCCATTGTCCGATTTCTCTCGGATATATTCGGCTCCAGTCGTGGAACGTTGTAGAAATGGACGAGACTGAACCAGCAACGAAGGGGCTTGAATTAGCCGAAGCGTCCGAAAACACGACTGTGGGAGCGGTGGAGGAGGGGGTGGACTCGGATACCGAATCGGAGGCCGAAGTTACCACGATGACTGTGATGGGAGAAGCGGCGAACATCGACATAGCCGAATCACTCCCGAACCCAGACGACGCTGAAACGGCGTTTGCAGGTCTGTGTCCATGGCTAGCAGCTCGCTTGCTAAGCTAACTAGCTTAGAAAATAGTTGTGGAGTTACAGGAAAGCACGTTAATAAGTTTAACAAAATAAAAGCACGAACCGTCTCTGTTTAGCTAATGCGAATAAAACTAGCAAATCTCATGGATAAACGGTTAATAAAGGAGTTTTTCTAGTTATTTGTTTCCTATGTTTCATGATGTTTCTATAGCTTAATGTTACACCTGTCTACAACCAGGTAACAGATATTCAGTGTCGGATTGTCACTCAAGTTTCTAAACTCAAAGAAAGTTTTTGGAGCGTGACACCTTACGCAAATCGCCTTCTGAACACAATCCCGAAACTGACGGATCATAACAAAAGTTTGTTTTTATATATTTAGGTTGCATTTTAAACTGGTGAATTAACGTTTATAAAAGTAATGAATGAATGAATGCATGTATTAACGAGCAGTTCAGCTTTTGTATTAATTTTGTCATAAGAAATTGAGCATTTAGCCCATAAACACACAGGTCTGGAAAAAGAAAATGAAAACATTTCATGTTACCTTTTACCCCATTTAGATTTGACACATATTTAAAGAAATGTTTGATATGTGGTATATTTTGGTTTTTAAGAGCTATCCTTACGTTGCACTGTTAAGGTATTGAAAATATCTTTTTTTTTGGTTTTTCATAATGTAACTATTATTTTTAAATATTTCCCTTTCTCTTTTTATACCACTTCATACATATTTGATTTTAAAAATGAATAAAGTGTGCAAAGTCCATTTTAAGTTAGTGTATATATCTAGGATTTTTTAAGTAAAGGTAAAATGCAGTGAACTTGGAATGAATTTAATCAAGAAACCAGCAATAAACACAAACAGGTTTTGTCCAATTTAAGTAACTTGGACCAAAAAGGGAACGGTGACTTCTGTCTCCCTGCACTTTTCCCAGTGATGATGCACAGCCGAACACCACATTTCTGACACTAGATGGTACTGTGTCCACCAGAGCACGACTGCATCTGCCTTTGTCAGTAAACACTTTATCAAAGCGAATGCCATCCTGAGGTCTTGAGGTTGCTGGTTTCTGGATGTGTGTGGTGGATACATAATCTTTTCTTTTCGACCTTTGCTTCTTCTTACTGTTGTGGATAAATGCCAGTTCCAGCCTGAAAGTCTACAGTCTGCTCCTGTGGGTGGGGCCCATATTGCTGCGGTAGTGTGGTGAAATAATGGTTAAAATACTCAATACAGAGTTGTGTACATCTGTGTTACAAGTTGGACAACTACACCTGCTCCACACCCAAGCTCTCTGACTGGTACATGTTGTGTATGACCAAGAGAACTCTAGCCAGTGGAGACTAGGAAATTGCACACAAGGCCAGACACCTTTCATGCACAAAGATCTTGAATCCCTAATGGTGGGGTTTGCTAGGCAGGTACTACTGTGGAGAACTGGCCTTGATACATATGAAAGGCATAATCATCTCCTGAGAATTGATTTTAAGAATTTTACTTTCAATTTCCAGACACTTTCTCCTCATTTGCTCATGCACTGGTTTGGTTCTGCAGAGCCTTTCTGGAAGTGAACCATGTCCTCGAGAAGCTTTTGAATCTTTTTTATGGATTACATAAGCAGTTTTTGGATAGTGCATACCCAGTCATTTTTTATTCATAGCATGTTCACAGTCCACATAATGCATTTCATATCAGTAAAATATTTCATTTTGTCTGGAGTGGTATTGATGCTGGCTTCGATTAGGTAGCTGGTGTACAGGTTCGTTTGGTCAGCTATAAGATGGAACATCAAAGAATGTAGGAGAAATAATCATGTGGAGATAAGAGCTGATCAGGTGAGGTGCACTAGGAGTGGTTGGTGACTGGTGTTGGAACCTTTTCCTTCTCTAACTGCATAACATTTTTTGTAGTTAATACATATAGAATCAAAAAACTGAACAGTGTCCTCTTCCTCAGTAGAGCTTCCTCCCTCCTGCATGACTGCAACTGTTCTCCTCATCAGAGAGGAGTGTCGGTCTGAAGAACATCTAGGGATCCCCTCCATTACTCAGAGAGGAGTGTCGGTCTGAAGAACATCTAGGGATCCCCTCCATTACTCTCACCCTCTCACTCCTCTACTCGTATTCCTTTTGCGAGAGTGAAAAAAACCAAAACAACTATAGAAAAAGGGGTGGGTAGGGGGCATGAAGGACAACTGTGGCTGGTGCTGCTCTACTGAAAATACATATGATCTCAAGATTTGAGTTTTATTTATTTTGTTTCTTCAATCTTCAAAATATACTAATCCACCTGTTCAGCAATGTCAACTATCTGTTGATCAGCATGTAAAGATAATGTTTATAATTATCAGGTTATATTGCTATAAATATGATTAAATATAAATTGTTTAGTTTTAAATTACTTACATTTAAGGCATTTTTCTTACCACATGCTGATTACCCCCACCATTACCATAATTACGTACCACATCTCCTGTACCAAGGTCGTGCCTACTCAGGCTGACAAAGAATTACTTCAACCAAGTCATGTGACTCAGATCCTTCAAAACAGACTGAACTTGGATAACAGTATTGAGTGAAAATCTGGTGCATGTTGCCTGTTTAGAGAATCACTTGATTTTTACAGTTAGTTATCCACCTGGGAATAAATGATCTCCTGCTTATCTTCACAGAGGTAACTACAGTTACTGTCGGGGATGTCCAGGCTACAGATGACGGTGTATTCTCAACATCTGTCGCCACGGCAGCCTCCATCCCTGAGCATGTTCTCGTGAGTATTTTGGGCAATTTTAACGAGATCTTAAAAATTGCCCCTTTAGTTAGAATTGTCCGAAATAATCAGCTGCACTAAATCCAGATGTATGAAATTGATATGGTGGCATCAATAGCATTTTCTGACTTGCCAGTTTTAAATGTGGTGAATAAGCTTAGCTGGTTCTGATATATCAGCCCAAGCTGTGCTGCTGTAGAAAAATACTGCATTTACAGACTAAAGAAGTGCACAGTGTCTCTCTGTGCTGTGTGTGTGTGTGTGTGTGTGTGTGTGTGTGTGTGTGTGTGTTGTGCGTAGACGGGAAGAACCACCCTGCAGATTGGAGACAGTCTCAGCACCCAGAAGGCCACCCTGATCGTGGTGCACACAGATGGGAGTATAGTGGATGCCACAGGCCTGAAAGCAGCAGCTGCACCCATGACTCCAGGTGTGGGTGGGTGGGTGTTTAAGTTTGTGGTAGAAATTGCATGTGTAGGACCTGTATAGCTATGGGACCAGTCCAGGTGAAACTATTATTTAAACAAATGATCAAATAATAATCTGATCAGCTTATTTATTTATTGTGCTTTGTATTATTTTTCCTCTAATAGTTATTGATGACACTATGCAGTCATAATTCAATGTTATAATTTAGTTGCTATTGTTATAGACAAACTTAGTGCTTCCCTCCCCTCATATCTTATAAACTTCGCATATGATTAGATCTTTTGAATTCCCTTCTAGGGCCTCAGACTCCATCTACCCCACTGAGTGCTAGCCATGAGAAGGATGTGTCTAAATATAACTGGGATCCGTCGGTGTATGACAACGAACTGCCAGTCCGCTGCAGGAATACCAGCGGGATCTTGTACAAAAACAGACTGGGTTCAGGTAACCGACGCCCACTAGGGGGCACCAAAGCGCTATCGATTGCAGTGCCAGTCTCACGAAACCATACAATCGAACCTCGGGTTATCTGTGCGCAAATGAATGAATGTAATGCACTATGTTGTTGTGAATGTTATCTAAACATGTGTTTTGAAAATGTTTGTACACACTGCTCTCAGGGGGCAAAGGACACTGTATCAAACACAACAGTAAGTGGTATACTCCCACGGAGTTCGAAGGGCTTGCAGGGAGAGCCAGCAGCAAGGACTGGAAGAGAAGCATTCGTTACGCTGGCCGACCTCTCCAGTGCCTCATACAGGTCAGACTGGGAACCAGTTCAGCATTTTATCGCACTCACACGGTCTGGAAGCAGAAGGAGTGGATGTTTAAAAGGTCATTGGTTGTGATGATGTTGTGGTGTTTTCACAGGAGCGCATCCTCAACCCCCACGCAGCCTCCTGTACCTGCGCCGCCTGCTGTGATGATCTGACTATGGTTGGTACCGCGGCAACCACTCCTCACCGCCTTGTTCATATACAGACTATTAGCAGGTTTTTTTTCTCATTTGGTTAATGTTTTTACATTTTTTTTTAAAGTGTGCATCTCCAGGACTGAAGTAGGAAACTAGAGGTTTTAAAATCCCCAAATCACGGGAGAGAACATGGACAGCAGTTTTCTGGCACTGTTTCCCTCACATCTGGCTGTAGTACATTGGCGTTCAGGCCAACACCAGATGGTGTCAGTTGCTCACTCAGACAGTGTCCATTTTGTTATCTAAAGACTCACTGTCCTCTTCGCTCTTGCTTTCTCTGTCCACCCCTCAATCAGAGCAAGGACGGCTCGTTCGGAGGAGACAGCGTTTCCTTGGTAAAACACCTCGCATTGCCTCTGTTCCACTCTGCCGTACTGCTCTGTGCTCAGCGCTGCGAGAGACTGATGGCCTGCTTGCTCCCTCTCCTGTAGACCGGCCCCGTGCGCCTCTTTGTCCCCTACAAGAGGCGCAAGAAAGAGAATGAGTCTCCGGCGTCTCCAGAGAAGAAGGAGGCTCCTCTTCCGCCCAGGAGCATCGCTCTGGCCCCAGGGGCCACATGTGAGTGTGTTCCCGCTGCTGCTCACGTGACGTCACGCCGCTGTACCCCGAGATCAGACACAGCTGTTCACACATACATACACACGCCTACACACGCGCACACACACACACACAGGCTTCTTCTCTTTATGATGTGAAAGCCACCTGACATTTTTCTTCTGGCTCTGATCTGTTTAAGCAGTGTTAAGGGTGTGCATGATGCTGGAACTCTTGATATATCTCACACTCAGGTAAAGAGTTGTGTTTGTTTGTGTTGACTTGTGTTGGTGTACGGTGGGAAGTAGAGGTCAGAGGTCGGTATCATACCCTTAGCCAAAGAGATGCACTGAATCCTGTCAGTGTAATCAAGGAAAAATAAACCTTTTCTCCTTTGTGCATGTTGACATAAAACACAAGTATAGGAACCGGTGTCTCCTGACGCAGTGCTAGACCTCTTTACCCCACCTGTGTTCTCCAAGTAAAGATTCTTCTTTTAGTAACAACTTCCTGAAGTAACTCACTCCCTTGCCTGAATCTTTGCTCAGTATCGCATCGGTGTCTGTCTGCAGTCACGGTCACCCCATCGGGGCAGCTCACCACCTCAGGCACTCTGACCTTCGACCGGACAGCCACGGGAGATGCGACCGCCATCATCTCGGACAGTCCCGCCCCGCCAGACGTCTTCAGCAACCCGGCAGGTGGGTGACGGCCTGTCCCAACGGCGCTGCCCCGTTAAATGGGGAGCGCCGAGAGAACCGCCCCCGCCTCTGCGGCCGCTTCCAGCCATGTACGTGCATCTGTCCTGATCTCCCTCGAGGCGCGCCGTCCTGGCACTGAGTGTCCGCGGCTCGCTGGGTACATGCAGTTACGAGCCACATCTCGATGGCTGGAATTGCAGGTTGCGTTGGGGTACGTGACAGCAGTGTGCACCCATAGTGCTCGGTCAGCCCTTCTCACCATGTCCCACCTGTCGTTGTAACAACGACAGGTTAGACGGGCAAATATTACTGACAAATAACTGCACGATATTTCCAGAATGGTCCCGCTGCTATCAAAATGTTCTGTGTTCCTCCCCCAAGAACCACCCCCCCTCACGCCCTCTCAGCTCCACACACATCCTCAATGCGCCTCCCTCCACCCTCCCAGAGGCTGGTTTAAAGTTGCCTGATTCTGAGAGCACTTCAGGCAGGTGCTTCCTGAGTGCTGTCTGCAGGGTTCTAGCAGTGATGCCCTCTCGTGCACTCTCGGGCTGGGCCGTGAGACATGGGCGTGGCCTCTGTCAGGCCACACCCACTGGCTTACTTACACTACTGCCTTTTACTCTGCGGTGCAGATAATATAGCTACTAGGTGATAGGAAAACAAACAGGAATATGGAAACGCACTGGCTGTGTTCCTGAATAAACTAATCAATGTGATTGTTATATTATTATTACTTGTATTTTTCAATGGGAGAAGACACATTAATTGGCATTACAATGTGACTGATAGTAACTGCTAATACATTTTATTAATTGCTTACAAGATACTGTACTTTTTGTTGGGTCAGGTGCTACAGTTCTGTGTAAAACTTGTAATCAAAGTAAACAAATATTGTTGACAAATTTCAGGTTTTGTGAAGTGTGACTGAGGAGATTAGATCTCCAGACCATGTGGAAAGAACGAGGGCAGTTAAATCCAGTTTCATTATGTATTATCTACACTTAGCATGGATGGGAACACTAGTTTCATTGCCTTTACCCACGTGGCCACCTAGAAGCATTGCTTGGAATCTGTGAAAAGACAAATACAGAGCTTTATTGGTTAAGTGATCAGATGGACTTTGCCCGTGTCTGAAGTAGTTTCTTCTGGTGCCTAATTTCATTTCCTGTTGTTGTTGTTGTTGTTGTTGTTTTGCTTGTTGTGTTTGGTTGTCACGTGACTTTGCTCTCTCCATGTACACTGGGGTTTTGTTTTCTGTCTCTTATTTGTCCCAGATTGATGAGACCTGCTTTCACCTGCCTTTGTGCCACACTGTTCAAGTCTGCGTTGTCTAGACAGCAGACTGTAACGCTGAACCTTTCTACAAATAAAAAGAAAACCATCTGTGTAACTGCTGGCTGCATGTTTCGATTAGACTTGTTTGCTGGAAAACTTACCGTGGTTCAGATTTGAAGTAGGCAGGACTGTGGTTCAGATTTGAAGTAGGCAGGACTGTGGTTCAGATTTGAAGTAGGCAGGACTGTGGTTCAGATTTGAAGTAGGCAGGACTGTGTCCGTGGGTTTCAGACTGACCTCTACAGCCACTAAGGTGATACAGTGTTCATGAACATGGCTACAGGAGAAATGAGGATGCAGAGTATTGAGCTGTTCCTACTTTGCTTTCGATTTGATCTCAAAGTGCCTTAGATCACTTCATGCCCTCTGAACACAGATTCTAGAGTATCCATCGTACGGAAAACTCAGCCCGCAGAATGATTCCGTAAGCAAGATGAATGTTTTCCCCGAGGCAGGTTTTGATTGAGGTGGTGGACAGTCTCTGAAGAGCATGGTGAGCGCTGTCCTGCTGTGTGTGTGTGTGTGTGTGTGTGTGTGTGTATCATAGCCAAGAGCAAAGGCATGTTCCGAATGGTACATAAGTGGGATGATATAGGCTTACAGTTAGCATGCTCAGGGGGCGTTTAGGCGAATACTTGTTTGGGTGTGGGTGGGTTTCTCTGAGAGGACAGTGAAACATAGGTAGATGGCAGAGACAAGATTATGCTTGCAGCTTTTCCATGAATTCCATCTTCTTTCATGTGGATAGTAAAACTGTTTAAATTTGACGTTATCAATACTGCAGGCGTACCCATCCACGACCGGTTTGCGCTCTGGAACAGGATTCCGGGGGCTTTGCCAAGCTGCAGGGTATCCGCCTCGAAATGGGGTATTTTAGGAATTATTCCATGAGTATGCCAGTGAATTCACCTCAGTGAATTAGGCTACACAGACGCCAGACATCTGTGGGATGACAGCAGAAATCTCCTGCTGCCCACCTGTGCAGTGGACCAGCAGGTTGGAGTACATCCTCCCAACTATTTATGCCTCTTTTTGGGACCTTTTTTTAGCAAACGTCACTTAGCATTAGCTTTAGTGTATAGCTCCCAGTTGTTTGGAACCCACTTTATATGGGGTAGCAAGGAAATTTAAATGTGATTACAAGCCAATAACCGATCTGGTGTTTTCATGTTTGTATCACTTCTCTCTCTGTGTGAGCTATGAGCAGGGATCATATATGAAATGTTATATTGTCTGCATTAAGTACTTGCTTGACTCTCGCTTTTCAACTAACATTTTTTTATGTACCTGTGGTTGGTTCTGGTCTGTAGGTGCCTGATTTGTTTGGAAGACATAAGTTATAAATTAATCATGAACAGGCAGCTCACTTTCTGGAATGCAGACAGAGCCTTGGTTGATACAGCAGCTGGATTCATGTAAATAGAGTAACTGCTCCATTTGACCTCCAACATCTGTGTTCCAAATGACTTTTAATTACAGCAGATATCCAAATAGGAGGAGCTGAGTATATACCCAAGCTACTGTTTAAAACAGTTGAAAGAACAGGTATCGAATAATAGAGGGACATGAAGCGGCATGCTGCGGTGATCATTAATCACTAGGCCAGCTGTTTCTCCAAGTCCGACGTCTTACAGGAGCCCCGTGGAATCTGCCGCTGACCTCGGCTGAGCACCAGTACAGAATGAAAATGAGGGTTGTCCTTGAGTACTGAGGTGGGCAGCCCTTCTCTATGCGAAGGCAGAGAAGTTGTTTGTGCATGACACACAGCTACTGGGTGCCCCATGTCTTGAGCTGCAATGAGTAATGTTGTGGTTTGATAAGATAAATTGCCACCATGTGGAATTTTGACCATCTCACTTTCTCACTGCTCTGATTTGTTGGGGCAGGTTCCATGTGAAGATCTGTTCTGTTATGTCCTGATTTGTTGGGGCAGGTTCCATGTGAAGATCTGTTCTGTTATGTCCTGAACTGGAATAGTTGAATTCTGGGTTGGGGATAAAGTGCCATCTATTTAGGATTGTGTGTGATCTCCAACCAACCTTCAACGGTCAACCACAGCACAGGCCACAGGCAGAACAGAGTAGCGTGATGGAGCCTGGCTTTGCATCGCCTTTCTCCTTGACTCCTCCGCTGCTGCTCCTAACCCTCAGTGCTCCTCTCACAGTGCTGGCCACGCTGCCGGCCCTGGCCGTCCTCCCTCAGCCGGCCGTGGTGCAGCCCAAAGCGATGGGGGGTGGCGTGGACTCGAACGAGTCTCGCTCTACCTGGCTCTACCTGGAGGAGACGGCCAACGCGCTGCTCCACACGGCCCAGCAGCTCCGCTCCCTCATCGCCCAGGCCAAGCAGGCCAGCCAGGCGGCCGGCGCCACCTCTGGAGGCCTGGAGAAGAGCGCCTGCTGCAGGAAGGACGTAAGTGTTGCAGTGACTCGTACGTGGCTTTGCCTCCGTTGCTTTGCCTCAGTTGCTTTCAAAGGTCGTGAATCTGAGCTGACCTGCCCGTATGGCTGGTATTCTTTAAGGAAACAGTTCAGTATGCCAGGCCAATGGGTCCTTATTTGTAGTGTATAAGTTTTGTCTGTCAAGCAACTGTCCAAACTTGCAAAAAGTTGCCTTCGTGCTGTGAATCGAGACCTTCCGTCCTGCGCAGCCTGTGCAGAATGTTTCATCAGGTCATTAATGACCCAGGCTGTAGACAAAGTGACCACAGTGAACAGACATTTATTCTTACAACCTTAGCAAGCGTTCTTGATTTATCATTATTATGATGAATATTATTATTAAAACTCATTCAAATGAATCATAAGTATCACAGTCTAGTATAAGTGTGCTTTGATCTACTGCAGGAGTTTCCCGACAGAAAAAATGATTGATGTCCCAATTTTTTACTAATTGTTTTACTAAAGATTTTACATTTTAATTCATAATCACATTATATTAGATGAACTCAATTCTTGTGAATCGCACAGTGCATTTCTGTGCTGAAGACTCATGTGCGCAGCGCTGGATGCTAGGCTTTGATGCTGTGAGCATATTCATAAATAGAACATCCTTTAGAGGCAGCCTCTTGGGAAGACTGTGTGTGTGTCACTAACTGGTAATATGGAAGTAACTGCAACTCCACTGCTTTGCTTTCAGCATTTCGAGACATGCAGGAGGTCTCCTCATGCAGGAGGTCTCCTCATGCAGGAGGTCTCCTCATGCAGGAGGTCTCCTCAGAATGGTGTGCCAAGCCAACATTCAGCCCTACACACACACACACACACACACACACCTTGTGTTATGTGCTAAGAATATAAAGGCTATGCTCAACAATGTCATTTGCCCTCAGCATTCACCTTTTACTGGGTCTCTCATCACTATGTAGGCTAATCATCACCTTTTACTGGGTCTCTCATCACTATGTAGGCTAATCATCACCTTTTACTGGGTCTCTCATCACTATGTAGGCT
>JAOXYF010000007.1:8242236-8267873 GCA_028565775.1 Sternarchorhynchus goeldii | reverse complement strand
TTTAAATCACTGACGTCTCTTACCCTCCTCCTGTTTTTTTTACCTTAATGTCACTAATGATTTTTTTTGTTTTGGGAAAGTGATGAGTGTCTTGAGAGGAAGGGAGTCATTATCATCAGAGAAGAGACGATCACTATCAGGGAGAAACCTACATTAAATCGTTGTAGCAACAAAAACATGAAAAATGTGCTTAATTGTCCTTTTTAAAATCCTATAATTTGTGTGTAAGCCATTATATTTGATGAAGGGCATATCACCAAACATCAAACACTCATCCGAACTGCAAAGCACTGAATAGAATAGAATAGAATAGAATAGAATAGAATAGAATAGAATAGAATAGAATAGAATAGAATTGTGAATATAATGATGTAGTGATTATGCTGTTACTTTATTGTTGACAACATTGCATGGTATAACTCTGCTTGTGAAAAACAACGTATTCCTTTGATTAATCAAATACAAAATATCCTTCAAACAGCTGGTACTGCAAGGCAGTTTCAGAATGAGTTCACCAGTATGTAGAGTGAGAGCCTGTGAGTATGAGGTCATCAGCACTAACATGCTGCCCTGCTGTATTTACACAGTAAATTTAAAAAAGGAGAGGACAAGATTTTAAGATATAGATTCTAGTCTGCATTATGTATTATTACTGCACCGATGGTTTACATGGTCATGTTAGGCTCATAGCCAGTTGGCCAAATGGACATTAGGCATGCAAAACGTCTAACAGAAATTATTCAAGAACTTTCTGAAGAACTCTCTGAACTTTGTGTTGAAGATGGTGTAGATGATGGGGTTGAGGGCGCTGTTGACGTAGCCCAGCCAGGTGACGATGCTGGTGAGGCTGCCGGGAATTTGGCAGTCACTGCACAGAGCACGCATCGTGTGAACCACAAAGAATGGAGTCCAGCAAACCAGGAAGGCACCTGGTGGGTGAGAGAGAGGCGCAGTGAACGTCAGGAGAAGAGCCAGCGGAGTCTGTCGTGATGTCCTAAATACTCGCGTCACACTGCATGCCGAGTAGAAGCCAGGATGATTCAGATGATAAAAATGAGCCATTTAGTGAGATCTCACAGATCATCTGCAAGAAGCAGTCAGGCCCGAAAATTAGCTGGCAGCTTGAAAAACTGATGGGTATTGGCTGACGGAGGCACTGGAGTGGGACTGACAGACTGACTCAGCTCTCTTCCGATTATGAATTATGGACCAGCGATCTATCACACTGCCTACTGTCAAATGCTGTAGATCACTGTCACTCCATCATGGTGTATGGGGAGGAGAGAAGGGCTGGAGGGGTGAGAGGAAGGCAGGACTATGGGACTACAGGAACGCCTCTACAAAGAATAAGGAACGTACTTTAGGCGTCCCCTGCTGTGTCTGAATATTTATATCAGTGGCACAGCACATAGCAGGGGCAACTACAGACTTCACAAGACCCAGCATGGAAGCCCAAACTTCATCCAGCATAATGAGTCTCTTCAGAGTTCCGGACCGAGTCTGATCAATGAGCCTGTCTTAGACTGAGACTTACACACTCTCAGATGAGAAGAAACCTGGATTTGTGCGCTTCTCCAGCATAGGCAGTGTGGTCTGATACCAATTTTCCTTCATTACATCAAGATTGTTGAATTTCTGATACTGCAAATACAGCATTGCATTATAGGGACTCTTGCAGTGTTAGCTGTGAATGACAGAGCCTTGCGTCATGCCTGGAATAAAGCAAACGGCGTAATGGGCTTGGAGGATTTAAGTGACATGATTAGCCAGTGTAGCTAATAAGAGTTTACCTCATTTCACTACGTGGCTTCGGTATTTACATATATGTTTTGCTTACCTAAACATAAGGTGCCATTTAGTCAACAATCTAATAAACATAGCACTGTAAAATCTGTAAAATCTTTTTGCCTTCATTTAACCTATAATATGTGGAAAAATATTCCTCCCCAGCACAAGTACACCATCAAAATGCTCACTAAACTAGTGCTGTTAAGCATCTATGGTAAAACAATCTACATGTTTCAGCAATGGTGTAAAGTTCTGAAGGAATATCCACTCACCCACTACGACAGGAAGAACCCTCATGGCTTTCCTCTCTCTCCCATTAATCTTTGCCCTCTTCTTCTCTGGGCACTGATTCTGATCTGGATTGTAACCTCCATGAGGCCAGGTGAGTGAAGGCTCAGGCCTATCCCTGCAGTCCCCAGGACAGTGGCTGTTTGGCGCCGTGTCCTGGTCCATCTCCTCCAAACTAATGCCTGTGATCTTCCGCTCTATGACTGGAGGTAAGGGGGGTGGTAGAGAAGACAACGGCAGCGGTTGGAGCTTCGGGGGAGGCTGCGCTCCACTCTTCAGCTTGGCCTTCCGTGTTTCTTCCCATCTCCTCAGTCCCAGAAATATTCTGCAGTAGAGCAGCAGCATGATGGGGCAGGGCACGAAGAACGAGCAGATGGACGAGTACACGACGTAGTTGTCGTCCTCCAGCTTGCACTCGCCGTGCCTTCGGTTGGGCACGTTGTTGATGCCGAACAGCACGGGCGAGGCCACAGCCAGCGCCAGAACCCATGTGGCTGACAACAGCGCCACCTGCCGCCGGTCCACGTGTTTGCGGTTGTAGTTGAACGGGACGGACACTGCGATGAACCTGCGCCGAGCCAAACAGAGATGTGATTAACTCCAGTTCCAGCCTGTGCATCTGGAGAACTAGCATCCTCCTGTCTTGTATATTCAGAAACAACAGCAAAGGTCTCAAAGAAGACCTTCTGCAAACCCCCCGGCATGAGAGGCCCTCTTTCCTGCTTCTGTTCCCTTTGACCTGTGAGTATGTTCTTTTCCTGCACCGATACTGTAGAGGCAGAAATCTTGAGTCCTACAGCACACTCTGCAGCCGACCTCTGCCCTCCACGTGGGAGAAGGGTGTGAATGGGGCTTAATACTGCTGCCCTTCCAAATGCTCCCTGACTCACATTTTCAGACACACTCTTATGCTGATACTGTTTTCATCTATTTTACATTCACGTACCTTCATCACACTTCACAAAGCCAGTTTTGAAAATTTCATACTCTCCTTCTCTGCCAACCAACCTGTCTATGCTGATGGCGCACAGGTTGAATATGGAGGCGGTACACAACATCACATCCATAGTCATCAGGCCATCACAGACGGTCATGCTCAGTGCCCAGACACCATCCAGGAACTGCAACAGAGAAGAACCAGAGAAGAACCAGAAACCTTCTGCTGCTTGACTCTACCCTTGCCCCTTGCTCAAGCCTAACCACTGCCTGCACGTGTTTGAAATCTGAACATCATCAGGACTTGCACTCAAGGGCCCTGGAGTTCATAAATAATTCTCAGCCTGATGCACATCTCATTGTCCAAAAAAAGAGAGGGGGAAAAAACGGAAACCTTAGAGAAGAGCGTTTAATGGCATTTTAATGATGAGGCCCGAGAAGCAGACAGACTCTTAATTAGTCTGCAGTAATGGCTCCTGTCATACCAATGACCCATATTCACCCTACAAGTGGACAGCATGAGTCCCCAGGAGCAGAATGTTAATGGGGAATCACTGATGGATTACATGGTGACTGTGCCATGCATCTCCATGTTCAGATGTGGCTTCCAAGTGTCTAAAACTCCCCCTTTCCTGAGCTACTTTTCGCTTGGGTAGAGAAGCCAGAGTGAAGTGGTAAAAGTGCCTGAGTAAACCAACTCTTTCGCAGAGGAATGCAGTTACAGTCAGGCATGTTGGCTGCCGTGAATCTGATTGGTTTGAGCTCTGTGACCTGGGCTCCCAGCGCTCTGGCCGTGGGAGCCCATGCCCTGACTTTTTAAAGCTGACCAAGTTAACAACAGCATGATCAATGTTTAAATGAATAAGCTATTTGGCCTAATGAAACGAATAATTGTTATTGAAGGGTCAGTTTACTTGTATTTATTAGCCCTCATGGGAAGTGAATTGGATTCTGGTATATATTTAATTCATATATCATTTAAACAGAATTAATACGAGTGTACTAGATTAATCTTTGAATAAAGTTGGTAAATAAACAAACTGTTACAACACTTACCTCCGCGTACAAAAATAGTGGCAATACCAGCACTGCAAGTAGAAGATCTGCGACAGCTAAACTTACTATATAGTAATTTGTTGTAGTTTTTAAAGCCTTTTCTGTGTATACACTGAGGCAAACCAACAGATTTCCACATATAATCACAACAATGAGCAATATTCCAAATATCAGCGCGGTGAAGTTGTAGTGCGTGCCCGAGCGTTCCGCGGAAGCTGTAAGATTCGCTGGCATTTCTGTCGAAAATCTCTATACTGGATCTGGGTGTCTCTCAACATGAGCTGTACTGGCAGCGTCGGCGTTGCTTGTGGAGTGCGCTGTCATGTGTAAATCGTATAAAGTAGTCGTCTGAGGACAGCTTCTTTTTTGCAATCATTTAAACGTGACTGTAACTTCACCAGTTCCCCTTCGTTCATTCGCCTTTAATCACAACGGATTCACTACCTGGTGCTTATGGAGAGAGGCGTGACGTGACTTCGTTGCATATTAACTTGTAACTTGCATGGTCACTGAAGGACCGAATCCTACAGATCATTAAAAAAGTAAAATAAAATAAATGAACAGAGAACATTCTTTAACTGTTTAAATTTTCACATACGTTGATAATACATATTCCTACTTTAAAGACGACGCAGAACTTGCTTGCGCAGTGCACTTCTTGTTCCCAGGCACCTGCGTGGAGGGTTTATGAGAATGCCTCCCCAGTTCAGACGGCTGAAAGGTGCTCGTCGCCCGGGGTTGTCCGATCATCCTTGGAACAAACGTCGCTATTATCTGTCAAAGGATGACACGAAGTCTTAAGCTATTGAAAATTCTTTTTAAATAGCAAGAAATGTTTTGTTTATTTGCAACGAGACTTGTTGGCCTTTAGTCTTACGTTTTAGATAAGAAGACGTGAGGCTGAAAGATCACATCCTGAAAGAGTTTTTTTGATGTTGCTTCAGACCATATTTTAGATAATTAGTAATTAAACTTTTAGAGCATTTTTGTTTCTCTTTATCTCCAATCATTATGTTGGTAGGTTGGGTAAAGGGGTTGTCATGCATGTAATTTCATATTTTTTTTCTAGCTAAATTTTAATTAAATTGGCTTTCCTGTTTAACTGATTACTTTTAGAATTAAATCAATCATATGCTCAAATATGTTTTCTCCTTTTGGTGAGAAATACCTTTAGAAGCTATAATTGAAATATTCTGCATGTGTGTTAATTAATCCAAAAATATGTGCGTTTTTTGTCTGCATGTGCAAAAATCAGTGCAAGTAGGTCATTTCTGCTTGCAGGGTGGTGTGAATAAAATGAATACTTGCTTAATGCTCCGGTCCAAATCAGGCTCATAGCACTCACAGCATCATTCATGCTGGGGCGCAGACACGGGACTATTTCTGAAATCTGATTTTTGGTATTTGTGATCGTTCTGTCGGAGCTATTTAAGGCTTTAAAAAGAAACCTTCACGTCTTTTCTAACCTCTTGAATAATTATTTTCTTTTTTGTTTATTTAGTTTTTCACAAATCCTCCTTCATGAATATAAAATACTGATCACGTTACCATCATTGTCATGTCCACCATTCTCTAGATGTTTGTTCACCAAATCCTTTTATTTTACCAGTACGGAAACCCAGTGAATAGGTATAAAATAAATATAAATTTAAGGATATTTTACAGTTTTGAAAGAATATTGACTCTACACTTTTAAGAAATGGTGTAACAAATATGATGCATTCTAGTGGCAAATTAAAAGTGCACTGAAGAGTGTCGACCTATTCCCAAGCCTTAGGGGAAATAAGACACGTTTTCCTGTTTGAATAATGAACAATTTTAATCTGTTCAGACTGAACGAATCATTCAGTTGTACCAACGATTGTGTACAAATTGCAGTGAGAAACACTAAGTTGTAGTTATCTGTACAGATGATAAAGAGCTTGTGAACTCCATCCCCCAATACACCTCCACTTCTTTCGTACTAACCGAGTTAAAAAGGAGCTCTGTGTTTCCAACGACATTCTTCAAATAGAAAAGCCTGCAAGCTTCCAAAACACCTTTATATCCGTACCTTTACCTTTAGTGAACTTAAGTGAATGTAAGCTTTTGTCTGAAACTCTGACCTATATTCTTTCTCTTCCCCATTCTTTTGGTGAGTGAGTTGATTAGGTGTTTATAACTGAGACTGTCCAGTTACAGAAATTACATAACAGTTAAGTTAAACAGTTAAAATCGAACAGTTGAGTTAATGTTAAATTAGAGTTGTTAATTCTAGCAAATTTGCCATCTTCCTTCTGCGTTTGTGGTGGATTTAAGAAGGAAACCTAAGAAGGAAAGAGTTCCGTAAAATACTAACTGCTCTCAGTGTTCTAAGCTGTTATCCAAACCCTAGTTAATACTGCCCTCACATGACTGAAGGCTTTGCATGAATACAGCAGGAGCTCAAAAGGATGTCCCTCACGCCCACCTTGAACTCTCAGATGCACACAAAAAAAGTGTGGCTGGAGGGCCTGGTTTCAGCTCTGCGGAACTTCTTCAGCTGCCTAGAGGATGGTTACGGGTGGTGCTGCTTCATGTAGCGATCAATTACCTGGAGGAATAAGAATCATCCGTCACTGGCTACATCATAAGCATGTGCGTGATATACTGATCGCTCAGTCACTACACAGCCAAAGTCCTGAACTCCTGACTGAATGCTGAGGACTGTTTCTTGCTCATGGTCTTGTGATGTATTCAGATCAAGTAGCAAAAAGCACACAAGCCAGCCAGAACCAGACTCACCACTAGTACATCAAGAACGCAAACAGCCTTCTGTGTGATCAAAATCATTTCACAGATAATAACACACAACATTTGTGGCAGAGCGTTTAAAGGAGGTAGAGTCCCTGCATCTGCACCATCAGTTCCATCTACGCAGATGCTCAGAACATCTTCTTTCTATCCTTAGTCACTTGTCATAATGACAATTGCCATGTTACCCTAATTGCCATGAAGTGCTTCAAGCAGCTCATTAAGTTTCACATTAAATGCTTCTATCCCACCAAAACTGGAAAATTACTCATTATGGATGTCGTAACACAGAGATGGATGTCAGACCAACGCAGTGTTTAACAGTACTGTAATCCAGAAAATTCGAGCTGTTTTCACTCTCCTGGACTGAGCTCTTCTCTCTACAACTCAGACAGGATCCAGAACAAGTTACCTGCACCAGATATCCCCTGGCTGTTTGTTGAGTTCTTTCCTATACATACTGCTCATCTGAAACTCTGTTGCCAAACATTACAACAATCAAATCGTCAAGATTTATGGTGGCATCACAGAGGGGTTCATGGGGCTCAGAACAAAGAAGAAGAAGAACAGAGAAGAAATGAGGCTACCCGTGCAACTGGTGCAAGTTCAACAATCACTCCCTGAATGTCAGTAAGGTCATGGTGATTTTGGGTTTCAGAAGGACGTGATCACAACCCCCACTGCACATCAGTGGTACTAAAGTTCCCAGCTTCCAGCCTATCGTGAACCTTAAATATCGCCTCTGTTTCCTAAGCAGACCAAAGAAATCCAGACTGAACAACCCCATCCTCTTCTGCTTCTATGGAGCACCATAGAGAACAACCTGACCTGCAGGACTACCGCCTGTACGGAAACTGCTCTACCTCAGACAGGAAAGCATTGCAGTGGGTAGTGAACAGTGATCAATGCATTACTGGGTTAAGTTTTCACCAAGGATACTTACACCAAGCAGTGTGTGAAGCTCAGAGTATAAGATATTATTGGAATGAATTTATCCCTGCTGTTCCTCCAGCTGAAACACTGGCTGTCACTAAGCACTTAAATACGTATTTAGAAACCCTTATAATATATATATTTTTTCTTTTATCCAGGGCTTTAGTGTGATAGTGTGCGAAACACTCACCTATCTATACTGATCTAAGAATATGTTTTGGATAGAGACAAGCACATGCACATTCCCAGGGAGTTTTACCAAATGCTGTAAATGTAAATGTAATCTAAACATACGTAAGGTTTGGAACATCCAGAATATATCTCACCTCTATCGCATATCCCTTGGGACGTGGGTTAGGGAACATTCAGACCAAGCCCTCTGCACCCTCCTGCAGGCAGTCAGACAGCTGAACAGACACATCCAAGCTGAACTTTGAGCCCAGTTCTCACAGGTACTGCACTAGCTACTGTGCCCAGTCACTTTACACTTGAGATTACACTTCATTTACTTTAATCTACACACATTCTCTGATACTCTGATAAATGTTAAAGTACTGAAGGTTAAATACTAGTCATCAATGTCCACTGAATACGTGTAAAATAGAATAGTGGTCATTTCCAGTCCTGACTGCAGCCATACCGTGTTAAATGTATCCCTACATTTCATTTATCACTTAATATGTCTGCTGTGAAAAAGAATGATTAATGATGAATTAATTTTGATAAATCTGACTGTAATTTGGTGTGATGTACTCTACTAGGGGTGGAACATAGGTCAGAATGCCAGTACTGTATAAAATTCAAACTGCTGGAGCATGTCATGGAATCACCAGATACTCTTAGTGGCTATGGTTGGTACTGAAGACCATTTTACATTCATCACAAGTAACGCCTGAGAGAGGGGAAGTATGTTTTTGCACTGGGCCATAAGATGGTCATTTTGCAGAAGTAGCGAGGTACTATTTTTGAAGTAGTAGCACTGAAATAGTAGTTTTGTTCATCTGGTTTTACTAAACACATTTTCAAGGTTTGTGTTTAGGGGAAGATAAGCACCTACTTCTGAGGTCCTAACTGAGATAGGCTTGGAGGATGAAGGTAGACAAGGGTGCATACATGAGAGGAATTTTTTTTTTGACCAGGAGATATGTAGGGTGATTTTTAGATGTTTTCCAAACCCAGTAGGTGTTTATCTTGGGGCACTATACAGGAAAGGTGATCAACAGGTGGTTAATTGGCCATCAGAGAAACTTAGTCAAGATGAAATCAATGTGCACATTATGATGTGATTTTAAGGAGATTATATAATTAGATTTTAAGACTGTGTAACAGGATCACTGATTGGCCCCATGCCTGGGGTGTGATCCTGTATAGTAGGTCAGGTAGGGTGGATGGATTTCAGATGAGCAGAGCCACTAGAGTAGCAGCACAGGCCTGCTCTTAATCACCTCCGTCTCTTTTCTCATTTGGTCGAGGGGCTATGCGTTCGATTCCTGATTCTCAAGTCATCGAGCTGAAAGGACGGTGTGATGAAGTGTGATGAGCTGATCCAGGGACAGAAAGCCTCCCACAAATTCTACCTGTGAACTATGGGCAAGGTTGTTCCATCCTACGCTTGAAGCCAGAGTGCATACGATTATTACATGATTATTGGATTAGTAGGGCTTTGAGATTGAACTTATCCACTCTGCCCATGTTAAATCCGTCACAGCCAAAAGAACGCCAGAGAGGCCCAGGCTGTCTTTGACAAGGGTGTGTGGGAAAACAGAAATAGACATACAAAACGTGTCCAAATAATGACAAAAAACCCAACACAGAAGATGATATATAATAAATTACACAAACGTACTAAGAAAACTAAATATTAGAAGGGCAGGAATTAATTTCTGGTCCATTTATAGAGCTGTTTAGTAGGAATAATAACATACAAGAGAAATGAAGACAGATGGTTCAGAGATGGTTCAGAGATGGTTCAGAGACAGTGCAGCAAACAGGTGGGACAAGTTAATCTAGTTTATTCCTGATATCTACGTGGGTAAAATAGATTAAAGATAAACTTTTTAATATACTTTTTTCAGCACATCCACATTAAATTGACCCAACAAAAAATATTTGAAGTATTATTTAGCAGTTGATGCAATAACTCTGCTCAAGTTTGTCTGGAGCTAAATAGATATTAGTTCCTTGTATATCATCTTATTTATTGACCAGTGATGTCTGATACTTAAGTGACTACATTTGTATCCATAACTTAAAAGATTTACATTTAATTATGAAACTGTTGTTAAGTGTGTATCTTTGCTTTTTATGACTGATTGTTCATGGTGCTGTTTACAATTCAAATCTTCACAGTGCAATCTACTTTTAAAAAAAAACAAACAAAAAAAAAACTCCGTTCTTAATAAACGGCAAACATAATTTTAAAATTTATTTATTCATTTATTTATTTTAGATCATTTATCTCACTAAAGGGTGAAGTTCAGTCATATTTTTAGAGCAAGACCCTGCTGAATTTTCTCCCACCGTTTTTTGCTCATATTTAAGATTCTAGCAGTTCCCAAGCTTAACATGGTGAGGAATACTGAGGAATAAATTGCATGAACTTCTGGAAGTGCTCTCCACTTAGCAGTGTCTTTGTTACAGGAGGAACAGGCATTCCATAATTTGCGTGGTACTTGCGTGGGATCCTTGCCGCTCATAAAGAGATGTGTTTCGGTTCAGCTCTGCTCTACCCATTCTAATCACTCCAACTCAAATCAGCTCACATGCCAAATGCATCTGTGTAGATGTTCTACAGGTAAGGGACTTACCTTGTTTTTTGCATATCAACTTAAATTTAAGGGAGTTACAGCATTTTGTTTACTAGAATCTTTTGTGATGAGGTTAACATACTTTATGTCTAATGAATGAACATTTAGATGGATGGGATTGAATTCTGGCCCTGAAAGAGGCACAGAAGAAATGGTTAAAGTTACACATCACAAATTCATCACTCTTTTCTTTACTTTTCTTTTAATGTCTTTATTAATACCATTCAAGCCATAAAACAGGAATCATATTCTTTTATGCAACACATAAAGAAGATGGATGGCTGAGATAAACGTGACAAAAGTGACACTTGGGTCACAAACTTTTGTACTTTTATGTGTAATCTCGTTTCATCTTAAGCAAATACAACCATATGTTGTCATTAAGAAAGCCCTGCCTTTAAAGGCAAAACTCCAGTCATTACAGGGAAACACAGATAACACACGCTAGTTTAAACACTAACAAGATTAATTTTTAACAAAAAAAGCTGTAAAGGTGTAATCAACAAATGAGGAATTTTACAGAAGCTTCCAGACAGAGGTACTATATGGTACAAGCTATATAATGGTATATATAAAAATATTAAGTTGGCCCAGTTTCCTGACAAGAGCAAGAGTTAAGTGGTTTATAATTCAAATTGTTCTGACTGATCTGCATTGATTACATTTCTACCCTGATTTCTAATCTATGAGGAGTCTCTTCTCAGCTGACCATGACTCCATCCATCAGATAGGAAACGGATATAAAACATAATCAGATCTCAAACCAGTTCCACACCTAGGGGAGATTTTGGAATAACATGCACCCTTCACCATCATCATCAAAACACCAGCTGAGAGAATATCTTTTGGAATCCTACCAGTACAGTTCCAGAGACTCTTTCTGGTGGCCTGTGGTGGTCCAACACTTTAATGGGATATGTTACATTTTCTTTTGTCACACACAGAGTAACTGGGGAAAGCAGAAAACCTCCAGGCCTTCCCACTGACCTCTAACTGGACAAGAACATAACAAACAACAAGAGCATCCTGCTTACACAGCAAAATCTGAACAAAGTCATTTTTTCACTGCATCGTTCAGACCCATGAATAACTCAATGGTAATCCACAATATTCCCAGATTTGTCCTTCCTCCATATTCCACTTGCTGGGACGTGTTCTTATTGTCCAGGGAACACATCGCATGTAATGTAAACTGGACAGGATCCTGTAGTAAAACAGTTCTTTATTTGTAATGTAAACTGGACAGGATCCTGTAGTAAAACAGTTCTTTATTTGCATCTTTGTCATAAATGCTCATTTCTACCTCCATAAACAAACATTTAGTTTGAATATATATTTTTGAACAGATTTTTAAGTTTTATTATGTTCAACCCTAACATGCTGTAAGTTAAGAGCTTCTTCTGCCAGACCGAGATACATTTTGGTTGCCCGACTTTTTGGATTAGTGACCTCCTCCCCCAACCCTCTGATTTCAAGTGCCTTATCCACAACACCCTAAAGGATCCAGCCGTATAACCAGGGTTCCTCTCTCCATCAGGATGGGTGCAAGCGTGTGCAGGTATAATCCATTCCAGCCCCAGGTCCCGGTCTGTGCTGTGTACGTCTGTCCAGTGAAGGACACACATGCCGATGTGAGCGAAGCGTCTGCTGTAATTACTGCAGCCTTTTCCAATTCCCAAGCCGCAGCTCCTGGAGTTTTTTTTTTATTGAGATATGTGCCAGAACTGGCAGAGGCAAACCCTGAGCTCTTACACCATCACCTGTCCTGTGGCCCTCCACCTGCCGCACACCATGCTGCTTCACGTTTGGCTACTCTATATGCTAACCACAGGAGAGAGACTGATGCCTTCGGTAACCTCAGCGGAAACAGTATATTTTATTCAGCTATCATTTTGTCATTTCTGTGAAGATACAGACTACTGAAGCATCAAATTAGGCAGTGCAATTTACACTGTAGTAGGTACCGTACCACTGAAAGGTCTATAAATCAAAGAGGAATGTTAGTCTGTAGGGATGTATGTGAACGTGTTTTGGGGCAGGATGTCTTTTAATCATTTAAATAATTTTTTTCCAGGAAACAACAGAAAATCTATTTTTTTATGTGACAAGAAGCAGGATCATTTGTAATTATTGCAGGTAAAGTCCTGCGTTGTCCTTTAGACCTAGCAGGACACTTTGTGTTTCTCTCTCACACAGGAAGTCTTTCATCTTGTATTATGTTGTGGATAATGCAGTTTTGATGGGCTCTATTTGTTTCTACTAGTATTAATAATTGTTTCTGCTATTATAGCATTACCACAGGGAAACTGGCATATGAAATCAAATTTCATCTGTTTGTTGAGTTAAGGTGAGAGTATTTTGTAATTTAGTAATGCCTGCTAAATCCATTCAGCCAGTCCTGTTTTTGATGCTTTGACCAGTAATAGAGTAGACAATACTTCACTGTTGTCAATTACAAACCTCAGGCTGTCTGCTAACTCAAAGCTGTCCTTCCAGTTGTTGAAGCAGTGGAAATTTGTAAGTTAACATTGCCCCCTGGTGGCCACTGTTTATTTTGGATACTAAGAGCTCTGCTCTTAAATGTTTTTAATGCCATCAACCTCTAAGGCCTCTGTTTGGACACAACCCACAAAACATGTAAAAACTTTAAATGGAACATTTAAGGTTTTGCATACATACATATACATACTATATACTATATGTGACACTGAAATTAATTGGCTGAATACCAGAACAATAATATATGAATTTATGTCTAATTATTTATTTCTGTATTATGTATAGACCTTGCCTTCCATAGTTACTTTGTGAAACATATCCATCACAGTTTGTACGTCTTTGTGTCTCTACACACACACAATTAGTCACTGTGATATTGTTTGTGATGTCATTAATGCACCTCATTTACAATCGATGCATTGGCCAATGACATGGAAAAACTTCCATTTTCTATCAATTGTCTCAGTGTTTTTAAATGCAGCACTACAAGGAAGCCTAATCGGTCAGTCTTGTGTTCAAACTCAGTGTTTCACTCAGTCAAACAGTCCATTTCCCTCCTTCTATTGATTTTTCAGTGATTTCATCCACAACAAACTGAACTGTTAAATTTTATTACTTTATAATCCACCAATAAGGAAGTAAGTATTACTAATGATATTTAACATTATTAGCAAGCCCACACAATCGTCCCTTTAAACTCTGGCAGGGTAAAACAACGGAAAACAGTCATAATGATGAACGTAAATAAGTAGCATAATAAAGTCCTGGGTCACATCCAGGATGCGAGTCCACTGACATTTTCTTTTTTGACGTTTTTTCCCCCGGTCAATAATTTCTGGGGTACAAAAAGCACTGTGTGGAAATGATCCACTACCATTGCTCTGTCACTCCAGGTTCCTCACAGCAAGCAGACCATCTCCTAGGTGAGTCGGACAGCTCCTGGATCTCACTGTAGTCCTGTGTGGACGACTCCCCCCCGCTGATGGGTTTTTCTCATGTTGCTTGCAGGTGTTACCATGCCTTGTCTGCTGAGCTTAATGAAGGTTCTCCTGCTCCCTGCGCTGCTCTTTCAGTACACGACCACACTCCCAGCTCCAGGCAGGTAGGTCTAAACTCGCCTCGCACTCTTTGTTATTTTCTGACCTTTGCTTGTGCAGGAGAGGCACATCTGCTGGGCGATAAGTTTGTCACTTTTATTTTCATTTGCGTCTGATTCTCTCGTGACCTGCAACAACTTTTATCTCCAAATCACTTTCTCCTTCCTTCCTTCCTTTCTCTCTCTCTCTCTCTCTCTCTCTCTCTATGAGAGACTCCAGGGAAAACTGCATGGCTTAATTCAACTTTGTCATTGTTAATTATAGATATGGACCATTTAATGTGTTTGAACATCAGTTGGTCTACCACACTCCTGTACATATTCCTGCTGTACATGTTCAGATGAGCTGTGTTTTATCATTGCAGCAACATGGAGGAAGATGACAGCCTTGTAAGAACGGACATTCTTTCCTGTAGGAGATGTTTGTTTCCCAGAGACGACGCAGATGCAGGTGTCTCATATGGAGAAGATAGAGGGTGGGCTGAAGATTTTTGCTATTTTTATGAAAGCAAAATACTATACAACATGGGATTTAATTATATTTGTGTGCAGTACATTTCACTTGAATTATAAAGATTCATCGAATGACTCCAGATGTTAACTTAGCTTAAAACCCACTGGGCTGGATGAATGAGGCTGTTGTGAAAATGCCCTGTGGTGTAGGTACAGGAGCGCCAAGCTGCATGCCAGGCAGCTAGGAGACCTTGAATTCACCAACCGTTACGCTGAGCTGCTTAAGTCCAAAGCCAAGCTCTCATCTCTCTGCTCCTTCCTGCGGCGTATGCAGAACAGCAAGAAGAGGTAAGCCTGCCCTGCCAGTACACAGACAGAGCTGCATACAGCTTTAGAACAGTCTTGAAAACTCATTTTTAACTCCTTAGGAAATCAAACTGTCATAGTAAAGACTGCATATCTTTACTATGACGAGATCAATTGTCCATCTTTTGAAGGTTTCATTAGCCCTGTGCTGTATGCTTTTCCAGTGGAGTTTCTGGAGACACAGAGCGAGTGAACACACTGATGAAACAGTACATGTGCACCAGCTTGTACCAGTGACACATCCGTCGTGACCATATCCAACAGTGCAACCCATGAAGACTGAACACAGTAAACTGGTTATATTGGATAACTTCTCAGACATTTATGACTATACAGGACAAACTGTTGAACGCTTGAAAATAAACATTTCTTTTGACAAATTTGTTACAAGGATTCTTATTAGTCATACACACTCTACATGTGACTCTAGTGAAGATGCCCCTGTTGAAACCTGTTGAACAATTATTGATCTGGGATGCTCTTAATTTTAAGATCCTCAAAAAGTTAAATATTTCACCTCCTGTATTTAGCTGTCTATTTGATCGTTTGAAAACTAACCAGCAGATTAATACACCAATATATTTATTACAAACATTTAACACTTGTCTTTCCATATAAATTATAATGAAAAATATTATTTGAATTAAGTACAGCATTAATAGGTATTATTTTTATACAATAACTACAGACAGATTAACACATGCATGCACATACCAGCATGCAAACACTTACACAGTCCATCATTTCATAGTCTAAGAACTTTGTGTTAAAATACGGGTTCTGCTCTCGATAGTTCTTTAGATCACATGCTCAAGTAATGGTGAACGCTGTGTTTTTAGACTGAATGTAAAGAAGCTTTTCTATTTCTCTTATTTTTTTTTATTCCTAATCAAAAAAGGTTATTCTGTGTTCCTAATAAAACTGCTTAATCAATATCGCAGGTTTTTCAGTGCTGTAAATTAAACACCTCTTGAGCAAACTTCGTCACTCAAGCTCCTTGCCTAATAATTAACCCTCTTTCAACGTCTATATGATCTTTTTCTCTCGCCATCCTCATCCAAAATACTGCATACTACTATACTGATTAAATATCATTCCGTCATGCAGTACAGTTGGGAGTATCTCCACTCATCATATTTCTGTACTCATTTTGCTTTAGTTTGTTACACATCTGCAGGAATTCACATCACATTGCTGTTTTCTCTTGGGTTAACTGCATCATTAGAAATCTTTGTTAACAACTGTATGACTGTGTATTTAGGGCCATGAACAGTTGCCATGACAACTCATAAGTCTCAGTTGCCTTCTTCCCACCTAATTCCCCATCCTGGGAAGTGGTCTTACTGGCCAGGGATCAAATTGCATGTAATGTGGGAGTAGCGTTTTGGCCTGTCAAAGTCCAGATATTGAATGTGGCAGAATAAATCTTATTATTACAGAACTGCTATGTTTGATTTACACTTTTTTTGAGATTACAATTTGAATAGACCTTTGGTTGTACACTGGTGCTCCCTTAATCATCATACATGGATTTGTCCAACACTCTTATTATGCTTATTCTCTTTTCTCTTGTGCAAGTGATTTGAAAACAGTGGGATAACAGTTGATTTCTCCAGGGGGTCATTTTTGTGTATTTTTAATAAAGTTTTATTTGTGAATTGGGTTTGAGTTTTTGCATTTCTGTTTCATGTTTTGATTAAAAAAAAGGATATAATTTCAGAAGTTACTTTGGTAGTGGCAGTGTAACCCCTGAGATTATCACATCTATAGTATGTCTATATTATTTTCTCTGTATATCAGGTTTAGGAAAAGATATAATATATTCACTTGTATATTTTACTAAATCTTACATAACATCTATAATATATTCACTTGCATCTTGTTCACACCTCTGCCTACATTCTGTATATATTGTATCTATTGTACTTCTGCACTGCTGCTTATTGCACTTCTGGTTAGATGTTAATGACAATAAAGTTGAATCTAATCTAATCTAATCTAATCTGTCTGTCTGTGTGTCACTATAGCAACTGGAGCTTTGTGTTTTGAATGGCAATATTTTTTATAAAGTTATCTAAATATTTACGTTTAAAGCATTTCGCAGACGCCCTTATCCAGAGCGACTTACAAAAGTACAAATAGAGTTTTCACTTTTGTTAACAAAAAAACATTTTGTTGAACTGTGTTCAATGTGTTAGAATGTGTTAGTGATTGAACAAAAACTGTGATGTGGCCAATATTAGGAATATGGATTATCGAATTGTTACTTACCTTTAAGCATCTTTTTAAATCGTGTTGTCTTTAATTTTGTCTGTTAAGGCACAAACTTAATGTAATATGGATACTACCTGTGACGGTGGTATGAAAGGAGGGCGGGGCTGGAGCAACAGGAGATTTATTCTTCGTAGCGATTAGATACAGAGAGGCGATTTAAAAATCCGGCGTGAAAACAAAAAGCAAAGCACATCTTAGCAAGAGTAAGCACTCTTTAGACGGTAGTAGGACAGCAGGCTACTCGAGCCAGTGCTGGGCGAAAGTGCAGCGATGACTGGTCGGAAACTGCGGGGTTATATGCGGGAGAAAAGGCGTTTCTGCAAACAAGGAACAGCTGTGGTCGGTAAACAGGTGAGGAGGAGACGGGGAGTAATGGGTGTGGTGTATGAGTGGGCGTGTCCTGTTGGGGAGTAATGGGTGTGGTGTAGGAGTGGGCGTGTCCCACTGCCTGGGTGCCCGGCACACCGAGACACTACCAGGCTTTGCGACATAAACCTCCCTTAATAATGTTACATTCTGGTTCTGTTAGCTGCTGATTTATGTGTATACATGTAAAGTAATTGTGCTTTGAACTTTACTTGATTGACAATGGCTGGCAGGTGTAAACTGTTCAAACTTTGTACTGATATAACACATCCATCCGTCTACAGCAATTCAATATTAAATAAAATTAATATTTTAATACATTTTTATTTTAATATATTTATCTTTTGATAATACTCTTTATACAAAATAACATTTTGACTTATTTTGTCTATTGACTTTGTGCATTTTGGTTGACCACTCATTCTAGCACTGATAACTTTGATAAAAACCAATTTATTTAAAGGGGCATAAACAATTTTTTTTCATCTGTTATTTCTTTCATTTTCTTTCTTTCTTTCATATTTATTAATTAATTTATTATTTATTAAATTAGTTAGTTAGTCTGGTATGAGTATTTGTTACTTCCTGTAAAATGTACATCCCGTAAGAGAAGTGACAGATAAGAGACAGTTGGCAGAAGTCTTATCAATATGGCTAAGAGTTCTAAGAGTTCCAGAGTTTCATGAAGCTCTACTTATGACAGTGTGATCTCATCAGTGTGATCCCAGCCCTAAGCCTAGAAACTATATCCAAATTCATATACCATCAAAAGCAAAATCTGTTACAGTTAGATCAGGAAGCCACATTCTCCGTTCAGACGTATTAAGTTTGTAGGCTATTCATAAACCGCCATAGACCTTGGCTGATAACTATTAAAACCTCATTTCAGAAAAGGTGCATATGTGCTGCTGAAACAAATCTTATATTGTACATTTTATATAAATACTACAGTCAAAACCAATGGATTTAGCGATTATACATCCTATTTAGTGGCTGGCCAGTGGGTGGATCTTGAAACACCGCTACCATCCATTTCCTGTTGAATGTGGATACAGTGAGTCCTGGACATTCTCTCTCTCTCTCTTTTAAATACCTTCATGTGATGAGAACATTCGACACACTACATTCGTCTTTCTTTTCTTTCGTGACGTTTCCATCAATGTCTCTGCCATCAGTAAAAGTTTGAGGGAAATGGTTGTTTATGATGAGGGTTAAGTAGCATCAGATGAGGTTGTAAGCAGGGGAAAGTCCATAGGTTTTATGGCTAATAAACCATGGATAAGGTCCCATCTCAAGGGTTGGGTCTGAAACCTGCCGTCTGTCTTATTAGACACCAGCACATCGTAGCGTTCAAGAACCTGACCACAGAGAAGTCCTGATGCACCACTTCCTCACTTCTGATTCCAGATGTAACGCAGAGCAATGGATCTAAAACAATTTCATTTTTTACTCAAAACAGTTTTCTGTCTCCTGGCTGTGTTCTCTACCAACACGTTTTGTCAAAACTGTAAGTGATGTATCTGATTGAAATAGTATTTTGTTATAGTATGTTAAACATAACAATTAAAGAAAATACTCTACGGTCTATAAAATATGATTTTGGTTAAGAATATGAGAATTTACATACAGTTCAGCTGTAGAAGTGCACTATGGAATCTTCTTAAAGCATATATATAATATCTAGAATTCTATAAAATCATAGGAGAATCTGAAAATTAACCTTCGTGCTAAAAAATTAATTTTCCGATTACGTGACTATTGAAAACAGACTGTTGAAGAAATTTCAGTTGACTAAGAAGAAACAACAAAGTTTTAGACATGGCAGATATCTTACCTCACATTTTTAGGGTTTGTATGTTAGTTTGGATTTGTGTTACTTATATTTGCAACGATTAATGTTGGGCTGGTTTCTAGACACAGATTAACCATAGACTGAAGCTAAACAGAATATCACCATTAGCTCTACAGTGTAGACTAGACTTAGACCTAATAGATGTGCACAAAACAGCCTCCCACAAAAGGTTTCTGGCTTTAAAAGTCCATATATGGTACATGTACTAACAATTACTAGTGATTTTGATTCTCAATTTTCCTCCCTTGCCCCTTTTGTGTTCCCTTGCCAAAGTATGCTCAGTTCCACAAAATATAATTTCCTTCAAAGAGAACAACACTATAGGGGCTGAAGTCACTACCATAACTATTGAGGAAGGGGTGACGCTTGCTCTCACAGCCAACCCCGAGGAAGCGTTTGGTTTAAGTGGTAACGTGCTTATAGCGGTAAAAGTGTTGGATCGTGAGGTAAGCACTCCGTTTACTGTTTTCACTGTTTTTACTGTTTTCACTTTTGTTTGTAATTTACAGCCTGTGGTACGTGAGACACTGGTGACCCAATTCAAAGATTTAGAAAATATGACTTTATATAACAAACTGTGTACAAGTTCATAATCACTTATTGATAAAGTGAAATATTAAAGTTGATTAAACTGGACACTTTCAAAGTTCGGTCATAGGAAATGAAAGCATTTCTGCTTGACTCCAGTTTCTATAATTTGGATCAAACTTTAAATGACTTTAAATCTATTTATTCCAGGCCCCCCTCAGTGAACCCAGTCTACGTGTCACTATACAATGTCACAAGACTGGCGTGAACTCGGTAGGTTCATGGCTTTGTACCAGATTAGTAAAATCAGTTTTCTTTCTTTGTAAACCTGTATCTACCATTATTGTTACTTTGGTGTGAATCATGATGCTATAATTCCTCCTGCTGTTGTTTTTAGATAACTTTAACACTGTTTGTGTTTCTGGAAGATGTTAACGATAATCCCCCAACGTTTGCACAAAGCCAGTATAATCTGAAAGTTAACGAGGTAAAGTCTCATTCTTCCTAGTTCAGTCAGACCCCATGTCTGCTGGGTTTTTGTGAATGCTAATAGTAAGACGCTACTAAAATGTGTACTGTTTTCCTATGGTTAGCTGTCAGAAGTTGATACAAACATTGGAAAAATCGAGGCTACAGATCCTGATACCGGTCGGCTGTACTACTTTCTTCAGCCTCCCAGTGTAAAGTTTTTCTGGAATTTTTCTTCCTAAATAATATTATGCTACAGTTTAAATTGCCACAGCCTAGTGCTAAAATCACTAGGAATACTTCCCTACCTCTATCTCAGGATGAATTTGGTCTCCGGTCTGATATCAACCCAGAGATTCTGACACAGAAGGTCTTGTATTATGACACCACTCCAGAAGTCAGTTTGATTCTCTTTGTTCAGGTGAGTAAGATCTTGTAGACGCACAGGCATCTGATAATCTTAAAGTGATTTAAGGTTAAAGTGATTTAAGGTTCATCTCAAATAAACTATTCAAAATGGTGAGATCTTTTCACACAACAGTTGATCTTTTTGCCCTGAAAGACTGCTGACTTATCCTCTTTGAATTTGAAATTTCAGGACACACCCTTAATTGTACCTGAGTCACCATCTCATACTGCCTCAGCCACCATCAAAATCACTGTTGTAGATATAAACAACCGTCCACCATGGTTTCAGCCTTGCACAGAGACCACTGTTGACTCTGCCACAGTCTGCTTCAACTCTGGCTACCACGGGACAGTGAACTTAACTGAGCAAGTAGTGCGTGCTCACCTTGCTTCCAATAACAACACTATCAATGTTGTTGGTTTGCAAAACAGACCCTACTGATTCTCTGCAACATTGTGACGTGTTTAGCATATTTTTCAAATCTGTCTTCTGCCTAATGCAGACCTGTTGATGGAAAGCTTGTTAGCATAGTTTGTGTTCAGTTCCCCAGATGAATAAATAAGGTTGCCTCTGTAATCAAAGGTTGGTGCTTTGCCATTGGAGCCTGGTCCACTACACGCCATTGATGGAGATAAAGGCAGGAATGATCCAATCAGATACAAGATTTTTGGAGGTCAGACAACAGAGCTGATATATTGTGTGATCAAAGTGAACTGTGTGGCTTAGAGCACTTGTGCTCCATCCAGCATCGTTTGAGTGGTTTGACCTAGTCTGTCTCTGTCCTTGAACAGGAAATACAGATGGATTATTCAATATAAATTCAGAAACTGGGAGTATTCTTATGCAGAAACCCGTGAATGTAGCAGGACCTGTCATATTGTCAGTCATGGTAAGAAAATACATTTTGTTTCCATTTGCATACAGTGCTGCTCTGCATGTTATATTATTTTTTTGCACTGACATCAAAAGATCAATTCACCTGTTAAAAATATGCAGATCAAAATCAACTTTAATGTGAATCGTTTTGGTGCAAACAAACTAAAGATTATATTAGCTCCATGGCATATTGGTCCAGTCCATTGTGTGAATTTGTGACACTCCATTCGTACACTAAACCAAGGATGTCAAAGTCCAGTCCTGGAGGGCCAGAAGTCCAGCAGAGTTTGGTGATTGCTCTGCTCATACACTCCTACTAAACCTGGTGATTGATTGATAAGTTGATTGATTGATCAGGTGTGTTTAATATTAGTTAATGTAGCACTGTGGTGTCAATCCCTGGCCTGAGAGGATGCAATCTCAGACACCCCCAATCTAAACTTTCTACAGGCCTTTGAGCTGCTGAACCCAGACCTGTTTGCCACCACCACTGTTACTCTAAAGGTGGTGGAAAAAAGCTTGAACCCACCACAGTTTGTCCAAGCCAGTTATGAGGGCTTCATTTCAGAAGATGCAGTCGTGGGAAGCCTAGTGCTGGAGAGCAAGACCACCAACAAACCCCTCCAGGTTCAGGCAACAGATGCAGACTTCGCTAATGTAAGAATCTGACTTTTAAATCCCAAATTCTGACTTATGTTTGTATTTTATTCCCTCCTTATTTAGTCCAGTTAAGTTCCATCAAAATACTGTCAATTGTCAAACTGTCAAATGTGCCATGAAAAAAATTTGCACGTAAGATTGTGCTGGTGGAATATAAAATATAAAATATGCAGTCAGATTAGTGGTAAAGGATTATAGTAAATGGAGAGACTTACAAAGGATGTTACCTGGAGAAATCTAATTATTTGTCTCCAAGTGTTCAGTTGTGCTTAGTGATACATTCTGTAATATGCCTCACCCCTTTTCAGCACCAGTCACACCAGTTATCAGGCATGTCTTATTATGTATGTTACTGGATATGAAAAAAATGTATACAATTAAAGTAAATATTGCAGCTTGAGGAGAAAATGGGACTGAAGGGAGACGATTACGAGCCTTTACTGACAAAACAAGAAACTCTGTGAACGGAAATACAAAAGCTCCTCTAGCTATGGTCTAGACATGTAACACCATAACAATTACTCCTCAAAGGATTAAACATGGTGAATTTACAGAACAACATCCAATGACTCCAGGGGACATGGCCCTGACTTTCTTCACAAGTATTACACCTTTTGAAGGAACACACAAAAAAATATCTTTAGGCATTATTTTCCATAAGTCACCTTTACTGACTATATTGAGTTGTTTTTTTATGACTCACTTTTGTAGGGAATAAATCCTAACATTATGTTTGAAGTTACAAAAGATAGTGACTTCAGAATTACTCCAGAGGGTTTCTTACTCACAACAAGGACAGTTTCGACTGGCAGTGTTACACTACAAGTAAGAATTTCATTTGAAAAGGATGTTGTTAAACTTTTAAACTTCTTAAGTATTTTTATTTTACTGCAAAAATAGGACATTCCTCTTTTTTTGTCATAGATGCGTGTAATTGATACAACCAATGATGAGTCCAGCACAGCCTCTCTTACTGTAGAAATTACTCCAGGTGAGAGCAAATGGCCGTGCGCTGTGGAAACATGATCTCACGCTTATCACTTAATAATGCAAAACATTATAGCCATTATAGAAACGAAGAGAAATCATCTTGCTAATATAAGGAAATCTATGGTGACCTATAGCCCTTCAACCAGTCATTCCTTTAAAACATACCTTCTGTGGGAATTTTCATAGTGCTGTGGACAAATTGCTTGCTTCTGGGGCATGGGAGGGAGAGACTGCTGGAGTTAACACATTTATGAGCAGGTTTCATTCTGTCCAGCCAATTCAAGAAATACATACTGACCTCAGAAAGCAGCAACTAAAACGTGGTAGACTGCTGATGAGTTCTATCAAAGGTTAATCAAGTTCTTGTATTGGCCCAATTGCAAAGGACTTGATGAGTGTCACTGCTTTTCCTGTAGGGATCTCCACCACTACGGATATGCCCACCACAGCTATCACTAATGCCACATCCACAGACATGGCTACAACTCCTGCCGTAACGACAGATATAGTTACAGATACTTCCGTAACCACAGACATAGTTACAGGTACTACCATAACCACTGCCATGGTTACACAGTTAAACGAGACCACCTCCAATCCCGATACCGTTACTACCTTGCCGGATACCACTCCCAGTCACACAGGTACATGCGCATGCAGACAGGCGTACTTGCATGAGCCACACTGATTTGTAATAGTTGAGCAACAAAGCACACCATATAATCTCTGTCTGCGCTTGGTTGTTTATATGGGTCCTTGCACATGTGGGATGACTGACTGCTGCTGCTAATGGCCACTTGAGCTCTGCTGGTCACAGTAAAAAGCACATGGGGTTATTCAATGCGCAGTTTAGGGGATCTAAAAATCACTAGTTGTCTGATTACTATTAATCAAAACCTCTGTTTTCCAGAATCTAATGCTGGACAATCTCTGGCATGCGGAGATGTGTTGTGATTTGTTGTTGATTTCTTTCCTTCCTGTCAGTACCGTCATGAAGAGTTCATGGTTTATTGCTTGGATCTTGTTTTAGATGTCATACCTGTAGTGGCAGGCGGGGCCTTCAGCGTGGAGGAAATGGCCGCCTTGGGGGCCAGCCTAGCTGTGGTGGTGTGCCTTTGCCTGGTGGTCATTGGGCTGCTGGCCCACCACCTCAGACGCCAGCGTACCAACTGGAGGAAGTTGTCTGAGGCTAGCATCTTCCGCAGCACGGTGGGGAACTTTCCGATTAAGCAAACCAAAGAGTTATCCGGGTGAACTGAATGCACTGAATGTATTTCAGTATCTGCTTCATGTGCAGTGTTATGGGTGAATGACTTTTTAAACTTAACTATGCTATACTTTGTTTCTGGTATCTTTGTCTTAGGCTTTGATGCAAGCCTAAGACAAAGATTAAAGCTTCCACAGGTATAGATAATGTGATTTACTGTTGAAAAAAGGTCTTACAGTTTCACTCTTACTGATGCCTGTAGTTGAGCGGGGGCTCAGGTGGGCCTAAGGATGGTGTGCAGTACACCAATGAGGGCTTCCAGACCGATGGAGATGTAGGCAGCATAAGCTCCCAGCAGGCTGCAGAGCTGGCCCTGCCACTGGGGGTCAAGCCAAACCATAGGGAGCTGAAGGAGCAGGTGACCCCAGGTGGTGCTCCAGCCCCGCAGAGCAGGAGTGGTGAGGCCAGAGACTCCCCTCAACCAGACTCGAGCAGCCTCACTGCCTCAGACCACACGGATGGTGAAAAGGAGGTGAAGCCCATTCTCACCAAGGAGCGACGCGTGGAGGACGGCTACAAAGCTGTGTGGTTTAGGGAAGACATCGATCCCAGTGTCAAAGAGGAAGTGGTCATCATCCAAGACAGCAGAGAGCAGGATATTGGACATGAGGATGAGGAGGATGAGGGGGATCTTTCAAACTCTGAGGATGAGGGCGGTATGACGTCAGACTTGTAAACTCCTCACAGGAGGTGAAATGTTAGTCAGTACTGAACCCAGCACCCATCAAACTACCAGAGAAACCACTGCTGTATCATCTCTGAAACAGACCTTCATTTTGAAGAGTCACAATACACATAGTATAGTAGCTGTAACATGACCCATAGTATAGTCATAGTACAGTAGCTGTAACATGACCCATAGTATAGTCATAGTATAGTAGCTGTAACATGACCCATAGTATAGTCATAGTATAGTAGCTGTAACATGACCCATAGTATAGTCATAGTATAGT
>JAOXYF010000007.1:8230561-8242136 GCA_028565775.1 Sternarchorhynchus goeldii | reverse complement strand
AGCTATATGAGGTACTTATGACTGCATCAACAGTTTTTGGAAGGGTGTTTTAAAATCTGTAAGATGTGCAGTACATTTGTGTCTTTTTAACTCTATATGATTTGTAAAGATTTGCATTAATCAAAACAAAATAATAATAATAATTGTAAATATCGTAACTTTTGTAAATTATTGCAGGAATAGAATTAAAGGCAGTAACAGATTGTTGAGACACACATATAAGACAGATGCCATTTGTCAGATGCCAATCCAACTCAGTCATAAATTCTCAGGTTATGAGTATACTGCATCTGTACTTTCGTCCAAAGCAGGTGTAATGGTGGTTGCCCTAGCAACCTTCCACTGTGTTTATATGATATGGTCCTCTGGAGAATGGGAGCTGTGTGGAGCAGTGTACAAACGGCTTTTGGCCTGTAGTCATAAAATCGATATTCAGTCATCATAAATGCCATACACTGGTGAAGCTGAGCTTTAATCATTAACATGAGGTAAAACACTTGCACTGTGATTAAACTTTTCTTGCTCTGCTGCTGTTTATTATACCGATGAGTTTTCTGTGCTGCATGAGATCAATTAAGCAGCTATTTAAAAATGTTCATACAAATGTAATACATACAAACATTAAATGCTGATAGAAGTGTGATGTATGATGCCTTTCATTGTTGTATCTGCTTCCATGTGTTGATGTATGTACTGTTGTATACAAAAGGGATAACCAAACTCGGCGTTCTAACAATGCAGGACAGGCTGACCTGTTTTGAGAGCACCTAACTGGTTCTACATTAGATTAGGCCAATAATGAGTTGTGGATTTCTGGTGTCTGGCTAAAGGCATTGAGGAATGTCATGGAGAGTTTATTATCATAGGCACATGTAGCCCTTTTCCACCAACAAGGAACCGTAACAGTTCCATTTTGCACTTCTGACAAGCAAGATTCTATCAAGAGAACTGACCTGCTTTTACACAAATGTTTATTGGCACCAATGATGCATCACCAACGGAGGGCGTGGCACAGCCCACATGGGAGTAAACAGTAGTAACAAGTTGGCGGAGCGCATAGACACATAGATGACCTGCGAGTATTTGTGCTATTGCTACAGTAGTTAGTTTTTACATATGTTTGTCTAGTTTGGCTAACGAAACTCATCTGTGCTTTTAGGTCTATCCCGATTGATTACTTTAATGGCCTCTTAACGGGACTCAAAACAATTAAACAGCTTCAGTTAATTCAAAAAATAGCTGCTAGCATTCTTGCTAGGAGCAAAAGAATAAACCACATCAACCCAATTCTTACACTTACACTGACTACCAGCATACCAGTTGATTTTAAGGTATTATTACTGGTCTGTTATAGGACCAGGATATTTAATAATGGTTTAATAATGGTTTGATAATAGGTTAGGTAGTGGTAGCTCACTGGTTAAGGCACATGACTAGTAATCAGAAGGTTGCTGGTTCAAACCCCACCTCTGCCAAGTTGCCACTGTTGGGTCCCTGAGCAAAGCCCTTAACCCTCAACTGCTCAAGATGTATTCAGTCACAATTGTAAGTTGCTTTGGATAAAAGTGTCAGCCAAATGCTGTGAAAAGCCAGATCGACAGGCACTAGTCAGTCCTGCCTAAGGTTAAAACTAAGCATGGAGAGTCAGCATTTAGTTATTATGCTGTTTTTGAATGGAACTACTTGTCTGGGGATATAAGAAGTGCCCTGATGCTAGGTGTTTTTAAATTGAAACTAAAAATGTCCTTATATGGCGAGGCTTTTGGTTCAGGTTAAACACTGTTCTCTCATATTCTTATTTAATCGAATGTAATGTTTACTTACTATTTTTTGTCAGAGACTGAGGTGATATATCCCAGGATTTAAGAAACTTCTAACCTTACGTGAAGCACTTTCTGCAGTTTATGAAAAGTGATACACAAATAATCTTGCAATGCCTGCCGACTGACTGCCAGAGAGACTATGTGTAACTGTTTTGTATTTACCTGAAGAATTTCTAACAGTGAGTGAATAAGATAACTGTCAGTTTAATTCACAACCAAAAGTTAATAAAACCATATGTAATATCACAGTGTTGTTGTGATGCATTGTTTTTAGCATATGTTTATGTACATTGTGCATATTAAGCACTGGTTTGTCTTTTGTTTATGATATCAACCAATAAAGAAGAATAAAATGTGTTTTGTTATCATAAATAAGCTGACCAATGATTCATCCAAGAAATAATTGGTACTGATGCTCTGAAAGAAAGTGTTTGAGATGGAAGCTAATTGAACCTCTAAATCTAGCAAAGTCTCAATGCAGTAATTGGTTCCCTTCCTCTTCAGCTGTCAGGGAGAAAAGCTTCATTCATGTGGCTCTGGGTCAGTCTGACCTGCCTCCGCAAAAGTCTCTTCAGATGATGGATTGAAGTGGTCCTGGAGCAAAAACAAAGGTGAATTAAACCCCCCAAAAATAACAAGAAAGGGAAATCAGGAACATCATGTCTGGGAGAGCTAGCTGCATGGGTCGCATTTCCATGTTTCATCTTGTTTCTGTTGTAGAGGTCTGCCTTTGCTTAAGATGGTCATCAGTGTTCTATTGTTCAGGACTGGATGAATAAGACAGATTGTGTAGGGTTTTCAATGGCTCTTCACAACTAAAGCAAGGATGGTATCCAAGCAACGAGTAAATTAAAAAGGCTCACAAGACTTTTCTCCAAGACTTTTTTTCCAAACCTGAAGAGACGTAATCTAAAATTGATCGGCTTTAAAATGAGGAGAGGAGACAAACTCACGCTGGACTCAACTCGTACACTAGTGAAGCACAACCTTCTTGTAAAAATATCAAATTATACAGAGAATTTCTTCAAGGTTCCAGGTAATTACAGCTCAGTTACAAAGTAAGTATACTTTCTTTATTTCTATAAATTGTAATTCACGTACTTTTCTTTTACATTTATATTAATTTAAGTAGCACATCGTGAGCTAACAAAGACCACTACATTACTGACATCGTTGTAAGCTAACCCAATTCCACATGGCTTAAACATACTTACTCTCTTTCTAAAAAAGTAGCTTTTGTTTGTTTATTTGTTTATTTTTAGTTTCATATTTCTCCACCCCAATCATTCTAAATTCAATCCTGCTAAAGGTGTAGGAGATTAAAGCTTTATCATTTTGATAACAATCTGGCTTTATATTAAAATTGGCATCAGATCTTCCGCACAAAATTGGGACACCCAAGATTGCCTGATACAAAGACTTTGAAGAGATTTTGGTTGCCAGCCAACTACCAAATTCCTGTTCTTATTAAGGACCACAACATCCATTGTCAAGGTAGAGTACAATATTAGACGGGGAAAAAATAGGGAAGAAATCCAGGATTTCAGCTCACTGCAGAAATCCTTGGGAGATGTTCAAAATTTCCACGCAATCAATCTTTTACTCACCTGCGGCTACTCCCTCTAGGTGACTAGAAGAAAAGTGGCTTAAACATATAAAGAGCATTCAGATGGACCCACAGAACCTGGATGAAACCGTAACTATAACAGAGGGAGCAGCACTGGAGATCACAGCTGCATTGTTCCTGTTCCTTCTCCTCATTTTACTTGCTGCCTGTAACAGGAAAGACAAATCCACTGTACCGGGTGAGTTATAACCCTTCTACTTTAAACATAAATAATGGATTGTGGCTCTGAGTAACTTCTACTCTAGCTGGAATGGGCACAGGGTGTGTGCAGACTGCAGAAGTGATCAGGAAATGTTCCAGTGAGATCTATATTTAGCACATAATAAGAGTTTCACACTGAAGTGAAGTGATGTAACATGACTGAACAAGTTTCAGTTTTTTTCCAGGGCCCTGTTGGTTACTGGGTCTCGGCCCAACTCTGAGCTATTATAGATTTTTGTGGACTGGTATTGGAACAGCCAGCAATTACTACAATGAGAGATATGGCAGCATGACACGGGTTTGGATTCAGGGAGAAGAGACACTTATTCTGAGCAAGTGAGTTGACTAAAATAGGTGTTAAGTCTGTTGCTTTATCTGGACATTCAGTCCACTTAAGTATATAAGCTTGTATTAAATAACAGTGAATTTCCACAGCTTATAAATTTACCTCAAAACATCTCAAAAGACTTGTGGAACTGTGTTTCAGTGCCTCTGCTGTGTACCAAGTTCTGAAGAGCAATAAATACATCGCCAGGTTTGGCAGTAAGAAGGGACTCAGGTGCATTGGAATGGATGAGCAAGGCATTATCTTCAACAGCAATGTCCTGCTTTGGAAAAAAGTGCGCACATATTTTGCCAAAGGTATTGGTAATTAATTAGTTATTAGTTACTTAATTCGTAATTACTAGTTTTTAATTACTATTAATTATAATAGTTATTGTAATTGTTTTATTCCATTATAGCCCATTAAAAACTGAAGCTCCTAGTGTGAACACACTTCCCACACCTGTATTTGTGTGTGTATATGTATGTATATGTGTAATAGCACTAAGTGGACCTGGTCTGCAGAGAACAGTGGGAGTGTGTGTTAGCGCGACCATGAAACACCTCGATGCTCTGACTGAGCTCACTGACTCCTCTGGCCATGTAGATGTTCTGAATTTGCTACGCGGAATTGTGGTGGACATCTCAAACAGACTCTTTCTCAGAGTCCCTCTCGACGGTCAGTCAACGAAACTGGCGGCTAAAAAAATTTTTGGAATAATGTGAAAAATACAAAACTTTTCGTTTGGAGCAGCAGTATTGCTGATAAAGCATTCTCTCTGCTTTCACTACTGACAGTAATGACTAGTTAGAGACATTTATACCCGTGTTTGAAAGTAATGGCACTGCAACCATTTTTAAAACTGATCTAGAATTAACATCCAAAACCTTCAACTCATCAATGTGGTCATTTTATTGTCTCCTCACTTTTTCCAGAGAAAGACCTGCTATTGAAGATTCACAAATACTTTGACACCTGGCAGACAGTCCTTATCCAGCCTGATATTTTCTTCAGACTGGGCTGGTTGTATAATAAACATCACCAAGCAGCGTTAGTTCCCTAGTACCTGGCAGGTAACATAACGTTTTAAATTTTTTTTAAGTCTGTATTATATTTGAAACAAAGCTGCTCTCTTGTAGCAAGGAACTACAGGAGGAGATCGGGAGCTTAGTGGATGAAAAGCGCAAGATGATCAATGCCATGGATAAGTTGGACGAGGCCGACTTTGCAACAGAGCTGATATTTGCACAGGTGTGTGCACGCTGGACACCACACAGACACCACGGTTACAAAAAGTCCGCTGAACAGGTTACTAGGCGTGTGTATCTCCATCAGAACCATGGAGAGCTGTCGGCGGATGATGTGCGGCAATGCGTGCTGGAGATGGTGATTGCTGCCCCAGACACTCTGTCGCTCAGTCTCTTCTTCATGTTGGTGCTGCTGAAACAGAACCCAGCAGTGGAGCAGCGCATAGTGCAGGAGATGCAATGTTTCCTAGGTAACGCTCTCTGGTCATGGTGGCTCTTGAAGCTGCCAAGATCCTGAAACTGATGCGATTGTGCTCTTTTGATTAAAAAAAAAAAAGATACTGAAACCTTAAGCCAAACCAGCTGTGCTTTCAGGCAAGCGGGAGTTGGAGAATGTCGACCTGCAGAAGTTAAGCGTGATGGAGAGCTTTATAAAGGAGTCTCTACGCTTCCATCCTGTGGTGGATTTTATTATGAGGAGAGCAATAGAAGATGACTGCATTGATGGCTACAAGGTGGCCAAAGGGACAAACATCATTCTTAACATCGGGCGTATGCACAAGACTGAATTCTTCCCCAAGCCCAACGAATTCAGCTTGGAAAACTTTGATAACAATGTGAGTAACAAATAGGGTACATTCATGTGGGTAAATAGGAAAAGTCAGTAAGTATAGTACAAAGCAAATAATATTTTATTCACATTTATCATTTAGGACTCTTTTGAGAGAAAATACACAAATTACAGAAAGGTTCTTTACAACACTCTGTTTTTGTTTGTTTGTTTGTTTGTTTTTAAACAAAGCCAGACAGGCACATACGATGGAGCTGTTCACTAGGCTCGTACATTTCCCAGTACTTTACCGCATGTGCCATTACAAGCAAAACCATGTGCAGCAGCTTCATGTCGACTCTCCTTCTCCCCAGGTGCCTAGTCGCTACTTCCAACCGTTCGGCTGTGGGCCACGTGCGTGTGTGGGGAAACACATCGCCATGGTGATGATGAAGGCCGTCCTAGCAACGCTGCTGTCACGGTACACGGTGTGCCCTCGGCCCGGCTGCACCGTCAGCACCATCCGGCAGACGAACAACCTGTCACAGCAGCCCGTGGAGGAAGAGCCGCAGATCCTGGCCATGCGCTTCATACCCCGCACCCCCACCAGCCAGGCCTGACACCGCACACACACACGCACACACACACACACACACACACGCACAGGAGCACTCACACAGGCTTTTGTCCATCCACTTCAGAAAACCAGGAACTCTCGGGTGTTATATAAGGAGCTAATTTTTTTTTTTTTTTGCAAGTGTAGCAAAGGTGGAATAATTATTATTGTCCTTGACAACTGTATGCGTTTTTATGATGATCCAGACATCTCAAAACAGAACCTCCAGTTTGGAAACGAGATAAGGTTTGCAGATGTTTTCAGACGTAGTTTATCTTGTAGTGTTTATTAAACTCTTAAGATCTGAAGGCAGGTGATGAAGTGTGTAAATATGTTTCAAAACTGTGACACCTGGAGAGAACAGCAGGATAACCCCATAAACTACACAAACAAACAAACTGTTGAACAGGAATGAAACACTGTACTACTGGGGTAAACAGCTAACGCGCTAAACCTAGTGTCATTTCATAAGTCATGGCTCCACTAGTTCCAATAGCAAAAATTAGATTATTCTCAAAGGTAACATAGGAAATAAAGCATAGAGAACTCACAGCCGTCTCTCCCACAGAAGTCTCATCCACAGCCGTCTCCCTCACAGCTTCGTCCCACCAGGCACAGTCATTTCCTTGGTTACATGAGATACTAGACCTAACTCCAGTCACTGGCCACTTTTTGGTAGACGCTCCACATCATAAAAACATCAACTGAGAAAAATGTTTCTAATTTTTAAAAAAAAGCAATTTGTTTACCATGCTCTTTCTGACCCAGATATGAATGTGAAACTAAGGTAAATATAAACTCAAACTGTCTGGAAGCAACTCAGTGGTACCAGCATAACAATATCCAAAAAAAGCACAAATGCCAGATGAAACCAGATTATGCGTCTTTTAAATGATTCAAGAATGCTACATCATCCACTCCATGGTGCATTACTATAAGTGGAATTGCATAATATAGCAGATTTGTTGACATCTAGACTGTACTTGTCTCTTTTAGGGTATACACTGTTGTTCTGCTTCATGTGAGCTTCATTCAGCAGGTAATAAAGCACTGTATTGCTTCATGGTGCAGAGTAACATTTTTTTTTCTTCTTCAAAGCTTGCTTGTATTCATAGTGTTTCATTAAATCTCTTTTTGACAGAGGAGAAACATTTCATAACAAACACATCTAAAAATACAACTGTGGCAAACCAGTTTATGAAGTGGGTTATCAATGATATAATTATAAAAAAAATATATATCATGAACGTAGAGGGATGAACAAAGAGTGAAAAGGAAAAAACACAAAGAAAAAGGTTCAAAATATTAAAATCAATAAATATATTATATATGTATACATACTGTATATATACATGTATATACTTGTGGTAAGACAACACTGTAGTCCAGTATTTTAATTATTCTAAAAATGTTAATAGATAGTAAAGATGTGCATTAGAGAGAGATATCACACGCATATTGCTTTACAGTAAGTCATTACTTCAAAGAAAAATGCAACATCTGCTTCACAAACACACACAGGCTTCTTTCATCACTTCAGCACATGTCCTTTGAGTTCCACATTCCTGGCAGAAGAAAGATTGTAAGACATCGCAGTGGACGGGATGGTCCAGTAAGTTCCAGAGGCTCAGTTTTCTCAGTTTTCTTGCAGAGCTCTCTGGCAGTGGTAGAGGAGACAGTCGGGGAAACTAGACAGTGAGGAACGCAGCCAAACAGCCAGAGAAGCACCATGCACACGGCAGTGCATTAGACAGGGGGCGCCATGGAGCAAACGACAAGCCACAATGCCCTCTGAACCTGTAAAGTTCAGCAAATTCCATTATGTGCAAGAAAATCTAACTGTATAAAATCTTAAAACTGTGGTTTAAAATAAGACATGTTAACTATATGTAATAAGACATGTTACTATATGGTAATGTAAATGTTCTTACCAATAATGTCTACTATATGCAGCTTGAGGCTATCTTTCAGTACGTTGAGTGTGGCTATGAGAGGATCTCCAGCATCTGTTAGGAGTCTCAGGTTCTGCTTCACATCGTGAGAGAAGGATAACCACAGCTTCCCATACTCCTCAGTGCTTATCACCAGGGGCCTATGGGTAGGGCACACACATCAAACACTAACACATTTATCTAATATCGACTGGACCTCGTTTGGCCTTCAGAACTGCAGTAACACATCATAGCTTAGACTGCACTAGGTGTCGAACTCATTCTGCAGGAATCTTGGCCCATACGAACAGTAGACCTTCTCGAAGTTGCAGCAAATTTGACGGATCTCAAAGTTACACTACAGGATTAAGATCTGACGACTGTGAAGGTCAGGGAAGCAATGAGAAGCCGCCATCATGTTCCTGAAACCAAAACATGACTATATGACTCCTACATGACTCCAGAAAAAAAGCAAAACAGCTGCCATTAGCATCAATGTTTAGGTAAGCCCTACTATCCAAATGTCCATCCACAGGTATCAGAGGACCCAGGATGTGGCGAGCAAACATTCCCCACCTCACCTCTTCAGCCACTTCACATCCGCCAGCCTGAACTGTTCATACCTGAGAGGAAGGGCTCTTCGGCTGATCGTGCTGCTCGGCACCATCAGCATGGTGCAACAGAAATCTGGATTCAACTAAACCAGTCAATGTTTTTCCACTGCTCACACTGTTTTGCCCAGCAGTGTCTTGCACGTCTGCTTCCCTTAGATAGTAGGGACACGTAAACTGGTTGTCTGCTGTTAAAGCCCATGTGTGCTAAGGAACGATGAGTTGTGTGTTGGAGCCTTGAACTTGGCTGCAGCTTCCTTGACTATATGTTCATCAGAATGATGCTCCTGTGACCTGGAGATGTCTGAGTCCACACGGTTCGCTTTCACTGGATGCTTTTTCTCAAATCACACCTTTCTCACTATATTCTCAACACTGCTGAATTCTCAACACTTCTTCCTGCTCTGCAATCTTTTGCAAGAATAACCCAAGTGAAGTCCTAATGAAGAGTGTTAAAATGACCAATTCTGTCTCCTGCTTTGCCTCATGGATACTACAACAGGATAATGCATCAACACAGTTCACAAAGTAAATTCACACAAGGTTCTGCTGATGGCATCCACTATAATCATTCATAGACTCAATATCATCAATGATCAGAATAATTTCATAATAATTATTCTCATGGCTGTTGTTCTCCTACCTGATAAAGTCAACTGTGGAGAGCTTGCCAGAGAAGGGCAGGGTGTGTGTGTGTCCAGGCTGGGTTTGGTACAAGACGGCGCCAGAGAAGGTTACATGAGTGTGAGGTCTCTCCATCAGGAGAGTATAACGGCACACAGAGGAAGTCCTGCCGGCCACACACTCCATCACATTCCCTCTTAGACTGGCAGTCTGGGAGGGAATGAAGAAGGTGTTAATGGTGTATTCAGTGACATCTTGGTGGTTTATGGTATTCAGAGATGTTATCTGCTGGGTGGATGTCGTCGCAGGGTTGTATGAAACAAGTGTTTCCCTTCTTTCCCATTGGTTCCCTTGGTATCAAAACACAAGGGCATATTCTGTCTGATCTGATATGAACCAGTTTAGAACTTGAGAAATGCTACCACTGAAATATGACGAGGAGCTAGAGTGACCAATGTCAGACAGAAAAACCTCTATACTGCTCTACAAAATTTTGCTCTACAATATTTTGCCACATCGTCCCTGCAGTCTGCGTCAGGGACCACCACCCCAACGTACCTGCAGCTCCTCACAGCTGAGCTCCACCACCACGTTGCGCAACGCTGTCTCCGTGGAGTTCGAGAGGAAAAGCACAAGCAGCAAAGCGTCTTCTCTGAACACGCAGCAGCAAGACACGCACAGGTGAAGGTCAGAGGTCAAGCTTTTGATGTCAGAGCGAGGCAGGTGTTGTAGTTCACAGGGCAACTGAAGAGCTTCAGAGTCAGAGCCAGAAGTGGGTGGCAGGGGTTTGCTACAGTTCTGAGGAGTCACTATGACTCCTTCTGCCAGTGCGCTGGGTCTGACCATCACCATGTCACTTCCTAAAAGCTGAGACGGATGAGCTCGTTTCTCCTCTTTTGCATAGACAATAGCGCCACATTTGTTTTCAGCCACGCCATTGGCTGTGAGGCAGTGCTGCCTGGCCTCACAGCTGCCGCTGGCTGTAGTAGGCTGCGGGCCATGGCGTGAGCTCTGTATGGGTGTAGCTGGCTCCTCCTCTAGCAGACCACCATACAAGAAGCTGTCTGCTGTGCTCTGGGAGGAGTGGGAGGAGTTAGAGGACTTCTCACTGGTATCTGATGAAGATGATGCATCAGTTTGGCGGGGCTTCCTTCTGAAGCGGGGACCTGCAGGCTCTGTTTTCCCCAACTGAAAGACATTAAAAAGCCACACACACAAAAAAAGGAGTTCACCTAAAATGTACACCTAACTTGGATTTATAATAATTGAATAACTAGCTGTATAATAACAAAATAATAACTTTAATAACAAAATAAACATATGGACATAGACCTCTGCAAACTTATTTATTATTTAAAGGACACTCACCAAACATGTGGAGTTCTGAGATCCAAGACCAACAAACAGAGATGAAGCCAGCTGCTGCTTCTCCTTGTCTAGCTTGGGAGGCTCAGGCTCTGGCTCTGGCTGTGAGGTGACTTTCTCCCCCTGCTGGTAGGAGGACTGAACTACATCGCTAGGCTCCTCTACTGTGGCTGATGTTTCTGAAGAGTCTCTCTGCGGAAGGTATCCCTCCTTCCCCCACACTCTCTTCACCCCCTCCAACATAAGAGTGGCCGTACTGCAAACACACACCACTCCCCTCACAACCACGTACAGTTTGGAACAAACACACACTGCATATCCCATAGCTAAAAAGATGTAGATGCTAGTACCTGCTAAACTGCAAGCTCATCTGTGTGTCTGCTGGTGCACACTTACCCTGCCCTGTGTGATGGCTCAGTGCTGTTGGCAGAGAGGCCAGAGCTCATGGAGAACAGGGTGGGAGACTGTCGGTCTGAAAAGGTGCAGGACGCCAGGCTCACAGGCAGAGACAGGGCATACGGCTCCAAAGTCAGGGCTAAGCTCAGGTACAGAGAGGGGAGGACATTCAGGACTCGCTCACAGAGAGGGGAGGACATTCAGGACTCGCTCACAGAGAGGGGAGGACATTCAGGACTCGCTCACAGAGAGGGGAGGA
>JAOXYF010000007.1:8200045-8227580 GCA_028565775.1 Sternarchorhynchus goeldii | reverse complement strand
GAGGGAGGGGGGGGGGGGGTAGGAGTACCTCTGGTCCTCACTGCCCAGCAGTGAGAGGATACGAAGCAGCTGCATCTGCAGCCATGGAGCAGGAACACTGTGATAATTAAAGTCAAGCGGCAGTTTCCCTCCCACCACCTGCCTCAGGATTGTCACAAAGCTGCCGGTCAGGTCCTTGTAGCTGGCCGGACTCTCCTGATAATGGGACAGAAGCAGAGGGTCACTCTGACAGGACAAGACCAGACACATAAGAGGATGCAGGCTGGGTTTACCAGGTCAAAACAACAACTAAGTATACAGAGGAATTTCTGCAAGAGCTGTGCGATGAACTAGCATGAGGCAAACATTTCAAACACTCGGCCCATCAATGCTTCCTGTGACAGCTTGGGAATTATGATTCCTGAAGTGAAAACTAAAGTTTAGGTGCTAACCCATCACATTTAAAACAAAATAATTAAATCTAATGTAGTGGGGAAATGAGTGACCTGTATCATCTGTAGGTAGATGTGTAAGGATGATGTCATGACTCCTGGATCTTTGTCACACAGGGCTTTCCGGAACTTGCCATGAATGTGCTGAACTTGATTAGGTGCGATCAAGTAGAACTTGTACAAAGCAAGCACTGCTTTCCGTCTTATGATTTCCCTGGAGAAGAGTGGATCGCATTACTTGCTTAAAAAAAAAAACAACGCAAAACACAATAAGCAAGGGAATGTCCAGCAAAGGAACAGATTCTCTATGGGAGTGCATCAAACTTACTTTGAATGCGATAACTTATCCTCTACGAGTGGTAGAACAGCTGGGATCATATCTTTAGGAAATATTTGACTAACAACAGTCAGAGCCATGCAAACCTCAATGAGATTGGTGCTTTGAAGATCCTGTAAATGACATATTTGCTTTCTGAAGTGAAATTCTTTACATAGGCTCTCAAGAGAACAGAACTGTAATAAACATACATTAACACACGTACCTTTAATACTGTGTTAACTAGCAGCAACAGAAGTTCGTGATTCTCATTAAGAAACAGTGATACTGCAAGGTAACCTGAAATCGTATGGAAATAAGTTGACAATGTGAAAATAATGAATACAAGATTATAATGTTATATGGTTGTGAGATCAAGTGGGTGCACACACCAGCTCTCTTCTCCAGTACTGTGCCTTGTTGAGCCAGTTTGATGGCATGGATGTAGGCAAAGGAGGCTTCATATCCAAGCATCTCACAGTACATGGCTCTTACCATGAGTTCCCTCATCTGTTTCTGAAAATACAGTTATGCCGTTTTAGGTTGTTGCTTCAGTGCAGAAAAACACAATAACCAGCAAACAGCTTGTGTTAAGAACTGTGAACCCTAACCCTAACCCTCAGACTAGAGTGCACAAAACAGACTCACCATTGTCGTATGAGGTGATGACACCTGATCTTTGATGACGGAAAGTTCTTTCTTAATAAGCTTCTCCTCTTCCTAAAAAATAAGCATAATATAAAACTAAAGTAGCTAGCCAGATAGCTAACCGATCTAGCGAACGGAGAAAGTTACTGCCGCAGACTGGCTGCTTACAAGAAAGAAAATAGCATCGCAAGTCATAAATCATGGTATAGTGGCGCTGTGGCATACTCACATGTTTCGATGTCAATTCAGTGATACTTCTAATTAACTGTCCTAATTTCGAGGTAGATGAAAGTTTGCCGGCCCCTGGTTGAGAGTCCAGTGAGAGTAGACTCGGCAGAGCTGTAAGTGTCTTCTCAACAACATCACTCATTGCAGCTTGGAAAGGCACAAATTAAAAGTAGCCCTGCTCACTTCCTAAGCCCAGACACGTCCTAAGAGAGAAACTACAGAATCGGCCCAAAAATACTCAAAAAGCGAAACCTGACGAAGCAGAACTGGTAATGTTTACAACACAGCTACCACTAAAAACAACCATCATTTGACAGCACAGAAAGAATGCTTTTACTTCCTCTTCTGGTTTTTCCTGTGTGCTATTACGAGCAAAATTAATTGGTATCGCCACCTACTGGCTGATCGCAACTATACAGCACAGATGAAGGGCGACAAGAACATGAGTTTTAAAGGTTACGTTCACCCAAAGTCACATCTCAAAACCTGTGAGATCAATCTTGGACGTTTTATGATATACCAAACAGTGTTTGTGTTAATATAAGCAGTCTTTACCTAGTGACTAACCACCAAGTAGGCATAATAACGTCCGAGAAGAAGTTCTTACAAAGCGAATGAATACCGTCGTTTACTCAGGATCTGTTGTTCACTGAAGTTCAAAGATGGGGGTTGGGGGTTAAAATTGGCAATCTACTAAGCTTTTTCTGAAAAAGGGATCCTGACGAACTAATTACGCGAATAATTTCTGTCCTTGTCAGTAGAGACGTGAATGTACAACGTCGGATGGCATTTAATGGGGATGGAGAGGCAGTTTTATTTGAATGAGCTTTAAGAAATTATTTAACAAACTAAAAACTGTACTAGATAACTAGAAATTATCCAGTAAATACTCAGAAGCGGTCAAATTTGAAATATGATAAACTCCACCTTTAAAAAAATATTTTGTAATATTACAAACAAGATAAATCACAGATCATTCAATATGTAAAACCCATTTATTTTCAGTGATGATGCTATTATTATGGACATTATTATTTACATGTTGCTACAACTGGTACTATAGTGCAAGTGTTACTTAATAACAATCAGACATATGTCATATATTTCTACTGAGTATGGTTTGTTTGCATATTTGATTAACAATCTGCACAAAAGTCTCCCTGCTTTCTTTTGCTGCTTTGCTATTTGAATCTGATGGAGTAAATTAGTTCAGTGGATCAACACACCAATTTCTAGCAAAGCTCTACACCATGTTACATACAGCTTATAACCATGTGTGTTCCTAACATTAACATTACATCACCAGGAAACAGAAATTCATTTTCAGATTTGCAGTTTGTAAAGAGAGGGTCATATTTTATTAAACATAAGGGTATAAATGATTTATGATAGGAGGTGATACACTGCAGAGGTGTGTAGACAGTGCTTCTAGCCACGACCCTTGTTTTAATGCTTCTTGTAGTTATCAACAAGCAAATGATGTGCGTGTTGGGGATTAAACTATCATCTCTCTGAGTTCTGCTCTACTCTACTGAGCATTGCTCATAAATCCCACACTTCTGGAGCTTCTGGTTGTTGTTGTTATTACTGACACCAGACCTTGTGTGCTTGTGCCATTCTGTTAGGCCCAAACCTACAGAGATTCAAACAAGAAAAAGAGAGAAAACAATAAGACTGGCTGAAAGACAAAACCTATATATACTACAGATTTATAGGTATACACATATAGTAGAGATATTTATAGGTGTTTGTGTATTATACACACACACACATACGGTAGAGATATGTATAGGTATATATAAAATATATATATACAGTACAGATATTTAAAAATGTAAAGTAGTGCACAAGGATTCTAAAGATACAGGACGTTTCAGACAGAGGTCCATTATCAGATGTGCAAGCAAAGTGCTCCTGAATTTGTAGAAGGAAGAACCATATTATATTAGAAAAAGCTGATGTTTAGTTGACGTTAATGTGTGATATATATACACATGCAGACATATACATAGATTATATGTATGTCTGTGTTACAGATATTTTAGATATATTCTCTTCCTACACATAATTTCAAATGGTTATTTAAAATCAAAGGATTTTTGTTTTGTAATGTTAATGCCATCTTTTGGTTATTTAATTCCACTCGTCAGCCCTTGAATGCTGTTTGACTGAGCAGTTTTTAAGGCAGGTTTGAAGAAAGCTGCAGGGCTGGCATGTCCTGCTTGGTCCACTCACCCGGAGTGTGTGGTCCCAGGACCCCGAGCAGAACGCCGTCCCATCCGGAGACACCCGCAGGGTGCTGACTCGGTTCTCGTGTCCAAACAGAATGGCCACACGAGTTCCCTTCAGGACGTCCCACACGTTGATCGTATAATCATTATAGCCACCAAAAAGCAGCCTTCCTGTAAGACAAAATTTACAGTGGCATTTGCAAGGAGTAGTTTTATAAATGCTATAAGTGCTATATTAAGTAGTTAGTACTGGTATGTGTGTGTGTGTGTGTGTGTGTGTGTATGTCTTTTGTTACCAAACAAATACAAGATCATTGATCTATGATCATGACTGCTCTATAAAGGTATAAAAAATCTGATTATAGAAACATGCTCTCCTTTTCTGGGAAGTCTGATTATATGCATGTACTCCTGAATAATTGCAAGTGCACATACATAAGATCACATGGAGAGTGTGAGCAGCACACACCACTGAGAGAGAAGTCCACACTGGAAGCTCCGAAGATGATGCTCTCTTTGGAATAGATCGCCACTTCTCTGTCTGCTCTCAGGTCATAGAGCCGACACTGAAAACAAATCAGACGGCTAAAGCTGCAGTAGAGTAGTGGTGTCTCACAGTGTCTCAGATTAAGGAGAAGTTTATATTAAGGGACCGAATAAGGAAAACTCACAGTAGCATCATCTGAGCCAGAGGCAAAAGCATCCCCACTAGGGTAGTATCTACAGCAAAAAAAGTAACAATAACATCAAAGGGGGAGGGGGGGGGGGGGGTTGGGATACTGCGTGGCTCCTGGGTCCAAGTGCTAACTCACCGCACACTGTTGATGTCTGACTCATGTGTCTCAAATGACTGGATGCATTGGCCTGTGCGCATGTCCCATACATTGGCCTTCTTATCACAGCCCTGAGCAAAAAGTGAGAAAATGAGACAATACAGGTCACTGCTCACACACACACACACACACCAAACCCCTGTGAATGTGTGTGACGGGGAGGGTGACACTGCTAATTTATTTCTAGTGTTTTTCAGCATCTTCTGACCCCAGAGACAAAGGTGTTGCCCGTTTCTGAGGGGGCGAGATCCAGACACAGCACATCAGCTGCGTGACCATGGAAACTCTGCAGAAGCTGCCCACTCTCAACATCCCACAACGCACATGTTCCATCACCGCTCGACGTTAGGATCTGGAATAAGAATGGAGATGATGAACATGGAAAATCCTCTACCGAGCATGTGTAAGATACTAATTTCACATGCCACTACTGAATAAAAAGAATTCATCATCTACTTGGAATCTATAGATGTGCTGTGTAATCATCCATTGTGTGTCTTAAATTTCATGTTCTGCACCTGCATGTCTGAGTTGGTGAAGCTGCAGGCTGACAGATAATTGGTGTGCATGGCAACAGACTTCTTCTTGGCTGCCAAGTTCTCGTTCTTGTCCAGGGATAACGGGTACACGGAACACTTGTTGTCAAGGCCACTAAGAAAAACCAACAGCTCACTTAATAGGACTAGGTTAGGGAACGTATAAATGTTAACTGCGGCTCAGCTGGAAAGTCCATCCTTTTACATTGACAAAGTGGAATTTCCCCTAAATATTACTAGGAACACAGAATTATGAGGACACATGAGTGCAAGAAACAACAGAGGGCCCAGGGTCCTTACCCACAAGCCACTGCACACCCAGAGGGAGCGTATGCACAGGCCATCACCCACGTACATGGCATAGTGACGGCATGTTCCTATGGAAAGACAGAAAATAAAAACAGAAGAGCTATGAGATAAACACCGTATACATGAGATAAAAGAGTCCTAAAGTATTTTGTGATTCATTTACCTTATTGGTTGTAAATGCATCCCATACGATCACCTTTCCATCCTGTAGGATGAAAAAGCAGAAAGCACAGCACCTTACACTGGAATACAAAGTATGAGTGTGAGCCATCCTGAGCTGTTTTTCATGTACAAACTTATTAAATGAATTGTTCAAATTCAAAAATTTATTCGTAATTTATGCACATTTCACAATGTTTTAAAATTAATCAGTGACATAAATGGAAAGTGTCTTTAAATAAAATCTGTGTTTACAAATCTAAGCCCACAATGGGTTCAAATTCAGATACTGTTATTTACATTCTATAGCTTCCAAGAGGCATAGAGATATCAAAACAGCTTTTAGAAACTTTAGATGTATCAAAGCTTAGCAATAGTTTCTAAGTGTTGTTATTTACATCTTACGGAATTATAATTCACGTTAGACTATAGTTAATCGAAGTGAATCGTCATGGATTTCCGTTAAAACTGTCAGGAACAGAGATGACATTAACTGAAGACGCCGAACTGCTCATTCGTTTGCGGTCTTACACCATATGAACCGAAACTGAATGAAAAAAGGTAGGATTTTTTACACATTAAGCACAAATTGCTCATTACAAATGTGATGGGGAATATGTATCGTTTATATACTGAGGAAAAACGTTGGAACTTTACTTTATTGAAAATCTTGTTTAGGACCACGGACAGAGGCCGAACTGCTGCGGGCACTTAGCATGACGCTAACAAATATTTAGAGAATCTGCATGAACATTTCAGAAAGGAACTTGAACTACCTGTGACGAGCTCACAATTCTTCTCTTGTCCTTACACCAGTCCATGCAAAGTACTTTATTTCCGTGACCTTTCAGAGTCCTCCTCGTCTTCATGATAAACTGCCCAAGGGGCTCCACCTTTTCAGCCACTTGGTGTACTGTGTAAGGGATCACGGTTTTAATAGCAGGTGGTGTACTGTGCAAAGAATCACGGTTTTAATAGCAGTCTTATCTGTTAATAACGCCGTTTACCCTTCCATGAAAACTTTAACTATTTCTTTATCAGTGGGCACGTAGATAGCTATGGTTTTATTAAATATAACCAATAATTTTACAACCTATAATCAGTGTTTTTTTAGCTCATTCTCAGCAACGGCACAGCAGGCCTAAAGCTCTGAAAACAAATTAGGATGCAGCAATCCCGGCATCATGACAACCTCATCAGGTAAACGAGACCTCCACGCATCCGCTTCGGTTCGCTAATGTACGAAAACACGATCCGCCACAGTGATGGCTGTTACACCCAACGAGTTTAGACAAAGGTTGCTGTATTTTTTAAATAAAAAGACTATATGGTTCACATATTATGTCTACATTCTGCCGTCACTCCAGATTGTGATTTACGAGGCCCGTCTCATGTAGCCTACTTACATTCGACATCGTGCAGTTTTGCTCTTTCCTCTTCGAGTTTCGTCTTCAAAGTCTCCGATTCCAATTTTAACTTCGCTATTGTTTCACTAGGCTGCACCTCCTGTGCAGCCATTTTCCGATAAAGATCTCGTTCACCTGGACTGCTATTATTATGATTTCTTGCGCAGGGAGAGCGCGAGCCGTACGAAAGGCTGCCTATTATCAGGCAACAGCTGATGCAGCTGGTGTTACGTCACGAGTGGATGCTCTATACAGCATCCACTGTGGTACTCGCTCTTTCCCCTGGTGTATTCTTCGAGGATAATCGATATCCAAGGACCAGTCTATACAGGGCTGGATGAATTACACCACCCCACTTTCACGTATTCGCTTGCTCAGCGTTAGAGAGTAGCTTACTTATGCAATGTTTTTGTTTCATACGTTACAATTCCGGACATTATAATTTATAATTAACCGCTCTCGGGGGATATACTGAGATATAAATACTGAATGTTTCTAGGTTGCATCAGCTATGGTGGAAGGTAGAAAACAGAGTCAAGCAGTCGTATCAATTTATTTCATACTATGTGAAAGTCACAAAAGTTATTTTAGAACCTAAAATTTTATAAAAATAAAAGAAATACAGTTAATACAACTGGCTATTATACAGTCAAAAATATTGATCAAAGCAATAACCAGCAATTTTGTTCATTTTTTTATCTTGAGAAGTTTGAAATAAAATATACCTAAAACAAAATGTGTGCCTTCTTGCTTGGGATAATTTTCTTTTCATGCCTAGCAATATTAAAACTAAGATTTCTAAAAAAAAATATCTAAAATTACTCAATAGCTTGTTTTTAAGTGCTAATCATAAATTTGATATACCCAACAGTTTGTGATTATTACAACAGCATGTAGAGCCAAGTGATTCTGAAGCAGAAGAGTCAGTGTGAGGTCAGAGGTCATATGCGAGTGAGAAAACCCAGATGAAGACTGCTGGGAACCTGCAGGAGCTCCAGTGCTTGAATGGAGTGGCAGAAAGGGAACGTGACCTGGAAGCGATACTGTGCATCCATCATGAGCTGGCTGGAATTCTCACGTTCCTGCAAAAGCGCCTGTCACAGTGCACATCCATCAACAGGGATGAAGCAGGCAACAAAGGACCCCATTCATCTGCAGTGATTACGCTAATCTACGTTCCACATCACAAATAACCACTCAACTAGCCTCTGATCAAAAAGCAAAAACTCTGCAATCCAACATTTCTCTCAGAAGGATGTTTTCAACATGGAAATAATGAAAGTTGCAATGTTCCCTATGGGAGCAGTGAACGCGAGTGTGTACGTAGGAGGGGGTGAGAGTTAGATGAGGGAGGTGAGCTGGGTAAATGTTAAATAAATGCGCTGTTCAATATATGCATCCATTATTTTTGTGCCCATAAAAAATTGATTAAAAAATATTTGCAATAAGATTATGGAATCGGTCAAATTACCTGCACTTTACGCACAAACGATGGTGCCACCCGCTTTTCAAAGTCATCAATAGGGGTGTAAGAGTTAAGGATCTTCACAATCTGAAAAAAGGTCCCAGAGGTAAGAAATGGAGCAGGCAAAGTTAGGGTCCTGCATAATGGCTGACAGCATGATGGATGTGTGCATGAGTTTGTGCGTGCGTTCTGATCCACCTGGACAGCAGAGAGCTCACAGCATCTCTGCTGGATCTCGGCTGCATCCTCATCAGTGGATTTGTTGACCTGAAGGAGCCAGGCAGCCTGAGCCAAGGGTCCCAGAGTCTCCATAGCACAGCAGGCCTGCAGGTCTTTCTCCCTCAGCCACTCCTCCAGGTAGCTGATGTTACACCTGCAGGGGAAGTACAGGGAGAACACAACACCACACACGACTTTAACACATACAGCCGTGGGTGTGAGGTCATGGTTGACGATATGCAAAAATCATGCTAAAACGAAGGAGTGGCAACCGACTGATTCTGAACAGCATGCAATATTAGCAATTTAACCTTCACAAGTGACCGTTTGCTAAAACCCCACCCCTATGAAGACCCCACCCCCTCACCTAATCTGCATGCCCTTACGGCAGGAGCACAGGTCCTTGCGGAGAAGGATGCTGTTGAGCGCCGTTGCTCCTATCAGGTAGAAGAGCTGGCGGAGAGCCTGGCCCTGCAACAGCACCTCCATGCCCTGCTGCGCCATGCTGCTGTGGAAGGTGGAGAGCAGCTGCAGGATGGAAGCCACGCTGCAGGCCTGTGCCTCGCCGGCATCGCCCTCCCCCAGAATGCTGCGCGTGCGTTTGCGCAGGCCCGTGGGCTTCATGCTGGAGATCCCCTGCAGGCTCTCGTGCTCCAGCATCCCTGGCACTGTGGTGGGACGGAACAGACACTGCAGAGAACGCACACATCGGGACTTCGAGCACAGTCTTGCAGCCGTTTGTTGGGAAATGTCTTAGTTGGGACAATGACTCACAATTTAGCTGCATTGTCAGGTGTGTTTTTTTTCCTGTATATTTCAGCATGTAAACACACATCAAGACTGCACTGAAGTGTTCAATACCACTTATGATCAAATGTGCCTTTTTATTTTGGCTGTAGGCTAATTACTATCTGCCTAAATAAGCCCAGTTTCGGATGTTATGAAAAGACGCACCAATCTGTTCTCAGGTTACTTACCGATCATAGGGAAAAGTGCATCCTCCATGACTTTGATGAACTGATGATAGATGCGAATAGCAAGATCACTGAGGATCTGCCTGTATTCCGACAGGTCAAAGTTCTGAAGACAGTTCTTATTCTGCCGAGGTGTATTGTGCTTCATGAACTCCTGTTGGTGAGAGAATAAAACACCTCTTTGCTCGACATTTTTAAACCAGCTCTGTAAGTGGTAATGAATTATTAATGAGATGCTAATGCTGGGCTGGAGATGATGGGCTTTTAGGTGGTAATTAGACCTACTTCCTCTCCACTGTACTGTTTGAGGCAGTTGAGCAGGTGGTAGGTATTGGACAGCCAGAAGGACAACATCTCAAAGTTCTCTTCATGGTCCTTGAAAGAGGTGAACAACAAATCATCATCATCATCATCATCATCATCATCTCCCCCACCATAACCTCTACTACAGCAAGAACTTTCATATTTGGTATATTACTTAAGGACAACAAGACAACCAATCTCCTCCTCATCTCTGATGAGAGACGGTTCCTTACCGCGATGACCTGTTTGATGCCATTGATGACGGCATGCATGAGAGACTTGAGCTTGGTTCCATCATTGAGATAGTCAGCATGTCGCACACACATGAAGAGGAGATGGGCTGTCAAGCCAGGCATCATGTTCACCACCACACCCCTGGGCTTCAGCTCTGCACAGCACACATGCAGCTGAGTGTGCGCGCGCACGTGCACACTTAACATACTTTTCAAACCATAAAATTCAGATGAGAAGGAATCTATTATCTTGGTTGTGTGTTATCTATATAGGGTGGGACATGTGGTGGAGCAGAACAGAAGAATACCAAGTATGAGCATCTGCACAAGCATGTCCTCATCTTGCTTCCTGTACTCCAACATGCCAAGGTATTCTTTAGGAATGACCGGTGCTGCCTTCTGACTGACTGTTGAAGAGATCAAGCACAGTGAAGAGTAAACAGAGGCTCTGGTGGATGTAAACCCAGGTGAGATGTCTGTCTGCACATGCTGTACCTGTCACAGGTGTTTGGAGGGCTTTGATTTGGTCCTGCAGCCTCTTTATGGTTCGGTCCTTCATGTCTAATTGTTCCTCAAAGTCCTGAAAACAGAAAAGTGCAATACATGCAACCAAGCAGACCCATTATTCATGAGATGTGATTCACAAAGGAACACACCACCATGCACGCACATGCGCGCACACACACAAACACACACACACACGTGCGCAAACGTGCATGGACACACACCATGTTTTCAGCAGTGAGGCGTGAGGTCTCTTGTCGGAGTTTGATTTTAGCTTCGTTTTCTGTGTGCTGGAGTCTCTTCAGCTGCTCCATCTCTTCCTCGATTGTCTCCAGTCTCCTCTCCAGCTCCTCTTTTTCTATCTCGCTCTCTCTATTCTTCTCCTCCCACAGCCTGTGTCCAAAATTGCATGCAGTCAGTCCCATTGTGTGATGTAAGGTTTTCCAGGATTATAAAGTGCAGTGTAGACTGTGAGGAGCCGTTTTATGGAAAACTGCTATTTACCGTCTTTGGGAGCGTTCTTCATCAAGCTTGTCCTGAAGCTCACTGGACATCCGTGTCATTTTTTCTATCAAATATATTTTAAAAAAACTTCAGTAGTACAAGAAAATGTAGGAACCCAGTTGTGGCTTAGACAGCTGTTAACTATGTGCTGTAGAGCTCACCAGTCATCCCAGTGCTTTGCTCCTTCAGCTGAGTTTCCAACTCTTGTCTGTGTCGCTGCATCTCTGACACCTGCTGCTTCAGCTCAGGGATCACCTACACATAGCAGAACACCATCAGGTTCCTTGATAAACCTGAAGGAAATGCTAGTGAGTCCCAGATTCCATGCAGCATCACGCCCTGGAGGCTGTGCTGCACCACACACCCACACACCCACACAGGCTCTCCACCCCCACTCCAGAAGAGCTGTGGCACTGTACACTGTACAGGCTAGTGCCGTCTCAGCTCGAACTCCTTTAACAGCTGGAGATGCAAATACACTAAAAGACTAGTACTGTGACCACCCAGGAGCAGGAAGGAAGAATGCCGACATGTGGTTGTAGTGGCTGGTGGATGGTGTTCAACTTGGGTGGTGTACCATGTTCTCGGAGGTGAGACGTGCCACCTCCTGGCCAATGCTGTGGTTGATGCTGCTTTTCTCCTGAAAAAGGGCTTGCAGCTGCTGGTTCTCTCTGGTCAGGTGATCGTTTTTGAAGACCAGTGCCTCCAGCTTGCTCTCATAGGCTTCATTCTGCTCCCGCAGCTGAATCTCCACCACTCTGAACCACAACCACGAGACACACACAAAGAGAGAAGGAACAGAGGTCAAGAGAGAGTAAGGGAATGGGCAGGTAAAAACAAACATCAAACATATGAACATTTATGTTAATGAGAAAACATGTACAAAGTTTTACACAAATTGGCTTAAACCTGGTAGCGTTCTGCAGCCCATCCAAGGCAAATAGGAGATCTCCTTTATCATCAGCAGCCTCTGTGACCTCCTTCTTCAACCTGCAATTAGACCATCAAAATCAGTGAGAATGCAGATGAGATTGCATACTTCAGAACATATATTTATATACAATTGTTTACTCTCACTCTGTAGTAGCCTGAAGCACTTGCACCAAAACAAAAGCATATCGATTTCAGCCCCCAGGAAAGAAAAGAAGGTGTCAGAACCTCAGAATGAGCTCCTCTTCTTTCGTTTCACCAAGAAGCTGCCTTGTAATCAAATTCATTTTCTCTGAGGAAAGAAAGAGTCTCCCTCAGCACCTTAGAAGTAACTGTACTCCAGCTAAGACGATTTGAGATGTTAGCTTTAATAGTACAGCATATATGCATATTTGTGAAGAACCACAGAAAACACAGCTCTTTATAAATACTGTAAAACATTTTATTACAGGTTTAAGCAAAAATCACATTCTTAGGAATCACAAAAATGTACATGAACAAAATATTTTAGATCTTTACAACAGTACCTGTTGTCTCCCGAGTTTGTTCCCTCAATTTTCTGTCAGTTTCATCTTTCTCCATCTGGAGGCTGTTGATCTCCCTACGTAATTCTGGTATGACCTGCATAGACAACAACAGCTAGTCGAGCAAGATCAGCCATGCTGACTACAGCAATATCACCCTTCCCGTCGGGATTATACCAATCTCACCTTTAATCTGCCTTCCCCTTGGGATTATAGCAATCTCACCCACAGTTCATTGTGGCATCTGCCAGTAACTGAGGCCGATGGGAGAATAGTGAGGAGCACTGCGAGGACTCCCACAATGCTGTGCGTCTCTCCGCAGGTTTATTTAGTTAAAAATTTATGTTTTTGTGTAATGTGTAAAAAAATCATTTATGTGCATGTGATGGTTGTTTAATCGCATCCCTTTTGAGATTATTAGTGTGCAAAAAAATTGTGGCAACATGTGCATTTCTGCTAATTACACCCCCATCTCCTTCATTTACTGTTTGTTCTGGATTACAGTCACTCATCCTCGGTCTACCTTCCCTCAGGATTACAGTCACTCATCCTCAGTCTACCTTCCCTCGGGATTACAGTCACTCATCCTCGGTCTACCTTCCCTCGGGATTACAGTCACTCATCCTCGGTCTACCTTCCCTCAGGATTACAGTCACTCATCCTCGGTCTACCTTCCCTCAGGATTACAGTCACTCATCCTCGGTCTACCTTCCCTCGGGATTACAGTCATTCGTTCTCGGTCTACCTTCCTTCGGGATTACAGTCACTCATCCTCAGTCTACCTTCCTTCGGGATTACAGTCATTCGTTCTCAGTCTACCTTGACGTGCTTGGTGAGCTGGCCGAGCTGCTCCTGGAGCTCCTGGTGGAGGCACGCGTCCTCCTCCATCTGCCCCTGCAGCTGCACCTTCTCCTCCCGCAGTCGCCTGCTCTCGTCCTTCAGATCCGTGATCTCCTTAGCCGCGTCCTCCTTCTGCAGCTCACAACAGTGCTCGGCCACCCTAGTAAAGCAGAGGCAAAAGGCAGTCGCTAAGTGACGGCCCGGGGGAAAGTCTACTGGAAAAACTGTGGTGGCAAGACGTAGCCTGCCAATATGGGTTTTTCTGGGGTTTTTTACTTGCGAAGTCTCTCTTCCCTCTCGAGGTCCTCCATGAGCTTTTTCTTGACTTCTTCAAAATTGTCTGAAAAAAGACACAATTTAAGCATTCAGCTACGAAAAAAAGGGTTGATGTTTTTAAAGGAGCTCTATGAATGTACTTGTCATGTGCTGTATGGAGTCTTTGAGTTTCTGCTCAACAGCCTGCTTCTCCAGGATGATCATCTTCCTTTCACCCCGAATCTGAGCGATAACCTTTTAAAGTAAAATGTACAGTTAATATGGAAACAAATGACTGTATCATGCATCAGTAGAATAATTAAGAGCTACTTCATGTAGAAACATCCAGTCTACATTCAGTGAATCGCAGTCTATGTAGCAGTCTTGGTTTGTGACTGTTCTAGCCTTCCAATGAAGGAAAAATTTTTAAATGAGTAATCATTACTTTTAAATCAGACACTGATGTTACAAAAAACAGCATTTTTTTAAAGAAATATGAGTTAGACCTTTTCTCAGACTTCAAGATGCTGATCCATGCTACTGTATTTTTCATGACTAGACTAGTGTAGTGCATTATTCATTGGATTACAAAAACCACAGTCAACAGACTGTAACTTGTTCAGAATAATGAGGACAAAGAACTAACACACAAAAACAAATAACACCCATTATAGCTTCATTATACTGGCTGCCTGTATTAAATCTTATCTTGAACAGATTAATGTACAAATCCTGTCTTATTCATACCTTTTCTGTTATTACTATATTTAAATAGACAAATACTTCCAAGTTTTTATTTATTACTTAATGTTTAATTTGTCTTATTTAAATACATCATATTTTGTGTATATATAATATATATATACACACGCACACAAAATATGATTGTATATATATATATAATGTAAAATAGCATGTAAAGTAGAAGCAAATAAGACTACAGAAGTGCTATAATAATAATAAAAACAAATAATATATATATATTTGTTTTTATTATTATTATTATTATTATTATTATTATTATAGCACTTCTTTAGTCTTTTATTTGCTTCTATTTTACATAGACGATTTTATTTAACTGCACTGCAAAGCTGCATTTTAATAAAGGACAGGTAAAAGCTGTTATTATTACCTGATTGGTCTCCTCTTTACCTTTCTTCTCTCTCTCCTCTACAGATGCCCTCTCATTGGATGCTTTGCTAAGCTCCACCTCCAGAGCCTGTATCCTATCTAGTGCTTGAGCATGGGTGTTTGCCAGACTGGTCAATCTCTCCATCAGACCTCGATTCTCTTTATTCTGAATACAAACAAAATTTCTGTTTAAAATAAATACACCGAAGCCAGTTATCTTTTTTTTTTTTTTTGCCAATGCTGGTTGAAGAAACCATGTATGTATATAATTCATATAATATATAAAATGCTGATCTCAGGCCTTTTATATCATGATGCACACAGACCTAATAGATCAGTGCATTTATTTAAACAGCAATGATGATGATATAATCCTCAGACGGGTTTATGGCCTCACCTGCTCCTCCACCTTTTTGCGGAGCTGCTGGACTCTGTAGGACAGCTGCACGTTCAGGACAAGCCTGCGCATGGTCTGGAAACGGCGGCGTGCCAACCACGCCCGGGCATACTTCTGCAGAACCAGCGCTTTATGCTCCTCCACCATCTACGAGTGATGCCCACATTCATGCACACACACACACACACACACACACACACACACACACACAGAATGTCTTACAATGGCAAGCAAAGCTCATGCAAAGCCTCATTTAAGCTGAATTATGCTGCAGTACTCAAACACTTTGCCTTTTTGTAACGCTTGCGGGCCTTCCATCCCCTGACATAAGCCTGGATAGTAACCGTGGCGACCAGGAGAAGCCGGTAGACCCGTCGCACCAGGTAGCCACGGCAGTATCTCTGGATGACCACGGCGGCCCAAGCCTGCTTCAACACCTCTGCTGTCAATAAGCGTCTAGAAAACACACATGTATATATGATGAATATCAAAATATGAAGTTGTATTACAGAAGTGTATTTGCTAAATTTCCTTCGAGATCAATACAGTATCCATCCATCCATCATCTATCCATCTGTCTATCCATCTAGCAGCAGTAAACTGTAAACAGCAGGTTTTTCTAAACATAAGGCATATTATTTGGTAACTATATTGAATTATTCTGTAACTACAACAAAATCAGTAAATGGTGGCAGCAGTCAGACCGGAGAGCGGTGGGTTGAAGAAGGATGCCTGGGTGATATAGAGCCTAATGCAGGACAATTCCCAGACTGACAGCGTGGTCACGCTACGCCCACTCACCTGACCTGCCTAGTGCCACGGAAGTACTGCTGGATGGTGATGGCGGCCTGTCTCATGAGCAGGTAGCGCCGACTCTGCCTCCACCCCCTCACGTGCTTCTGGATGGTAATACAGGCGGTGCGCAGACAGTCCAAGCGCAGCTTCTCCAGGTAGGCCACCTGCCCCGCCCGCAAGAAGATCTTGGTGCGCCCAAACTTATACTGGTTTGAGTCCTGTTTCGAGTTAAAACCACAGACATGTTCAGACTTAACAAAAAAAATAATGTTTTTTTTGTCTAGTGCATGATCTATGAACAATCTAACTAATGCAACGTCAGTGATACAGAGTGAATCAGGTTTTTGTTTGTCAGGAATAAAATGGATCGATAACTGAAAAAAGAAGCCGAGTGCACTGGGATGTGAGCGCTTGGTTATGAGATCATCAGATCATCAGAGCGATGATGGCGTGTCTTACAGGGATGAGTCTCTGCAACACGTTTCGACATGTCTGCTTCTTCTCCTCCAGCCTGAGCTCCGCCTGGCTCATCAGAATACTATAGCGGCTGTAGAACTCGATGTACGTCCACCTGCAAAACAGAAAGAGCAACTCACACCTGGATCCAGAGAGACTCACCATGTAATACCTCCTAATACAGAAAGAAACAGGCCTCTGAATACAAAGATTGTTGAAAATTCAACCAAAGATTGGTTGCTGTAAGTGTGTGTGTGTGTGTGTGTGTGTGTGTGTGTGTGGGCCTCCAGAGAAGAGTGACAGCCTCTCCAAGTGGCCCAATGGGGGGGTGGGGGGGGTCACCTGGAGGGGTAGCTCTGAGCACTAATGTGAACAGTCTCCAGCACACCACAAGCCCGCAGCTGCTGCACCACACGTTTAGAGTCATATCTGAACACACACAAACATATGGAAACATCAAGATGTTTCGAGACATGCTGTTGGATATCGGAGGCTGGTTGAGATCACTCACTCAAACGGCAGCTTCTCATCATTGGGTTTAATGCAGCGGACATAATGGGGTGTGGTAGCATTTAGTGTCTCCATTAACAGGTACAAAGAACTGCGAAACTGCAATGACAAACAAGAAAGAATGAAAAGGTTTAGCTACTGTGAAAACTACAATATGGGATCAAGTGACTCGTGTTGTGCTTGCTATAAAAATCACCCACAATGCATCAGGCACATGTGATTGGGCACCTTGTCTCCTACTGTGCTTCTGAGCTGCTTGTTGGCTGGTTTGACTCCAGGTCGTGCTGCTTTCACTTTGACACCCTTCGTAACAGAATTCTGCGACTCCTCATTAAAGAAATCTGCCAACAGAGGAAACTAAACAACAACAGGTTTCAAACATCTTCAGCCATGCACATTGCACATTTGAGAAAACTTACAATGTGCAAGGGAAAACCATCTGCATATGGAGATCATTTCATCTCAAAAATATCAAGCAAAATTATTTTATACATTTTAGAGATTAGTGTTTCTGAGAAGGCAGCATACATGTTTAAATATTTATCTTAAATGTCTATTGGTCAACCAGAATTTACAGTGACATATCTTCAGATGTTTAACCACAACCATCTCCATAAGATGCAGCTTTCAGAAAACCTACTTTAGTGGGGAAAAATCTACTTTAAAATTAAATTGCTCTAACTGAACACACTTTATATTTTGATACTTAAATGATAATTACTGGTAAAATCTGTAATTTTATTTAATACTTCTGACAAAAATAACTGTTTAAACACCAAATAATTTTTAAATGAAGGGTTGGTTTGGGATAATAAGCTGTACCTTGCTAACTCGCATTATGTCCACCAGCTCTTCATAGAGGGTATCCCTGTTCTTTTCAAGAAAACCTTTGCACTGATATTCTACCTGGAAAAATGACAAGTAGCTTGAGTATCATCTTTACTTGGTCATCAGCCCACTGCACAGTAACGTGTCGCGCTGATGATTACGAGAGCCACAGTAGGTCATCTCACCTTGTCTGCAAAGTGCTGGATCACAAATGATTCGTTGGACAGGCGAGGTTTCTCAAACAGAGGCCTTGAGCCCAGATAATTATAAAGCTTCTGCAGCCAATTTTTATCAGTGCCCTGAGGAAACTGTGGAGCATACATAACACTACTATTAATCATTCAAGCAAAGTTTGAACACAGCTATACATAAAGGACAATGCTAAAGACCTAAAATAGATCAATTCACACTGAGGCCTCTGCGAGTTACATTGGCTCGTTGAGGTTTGTTGTTTAAGTGAATACTGTAAGTGCTTCGTTATAATGATTATTGCTTTTAGACAAAGTTTTTTCACCAGACACTCCTCATCCAGCAAGTCCAGGATGCCCATCTTTGCCTCAATAAGATCAATGACTGGCTGGTTGTCATAGAAATCGATTAATGTCCACGGGATGCCCTCCTTCATGTACTCGTCTTGCTCCAGTTTAAACACATGCTGGCAGGAAACAACGAAGCATTAGGTCAAAGAGTTATACTCATGTTAGTCTTAAATCATTCAGTGAGCAAACTAAAGTGGACTTCAAACACCGGCCACAGATACGGAGCTGGTATACCAAGTTGAACTGCTGTTGCAACTTCTCATTGGCGTAGTTGATACAAAACTGCTCAAAACTATTCACATCAAACGTCTCAAATCTGTAATGCCCACAAAAGACACAAGAAGTCAGAAAAGGACAGATTTCACTCGTGCTTAATGAATTATGCTTAATGGAAACGTATAATTTTACTGAATTTATATAGAGTTGTTCATCCAAACTAAAGGGGGAAAAACCCTCACAAAATTGCACTCAGTAAACAAACAAACAAGCTTTATATTGCTCTATTCACCCATAGATATCCAGCACTCCGATGAAGGAGTGCTGCTTGCTGGGGACTTGCAGTGCCTGGTTGATTCTGCGGATGACGCAGTCAAAGAGGAAGGCGTACAGGTGCTTGGCCAGGGCGTTGCGGGCATTGACGGCGCGGTCCACAGTCTGCGGCTTCACCACGGTCTCGGACGACAGAACAATACGCCGATGACACAGCCAGCGACGCATCTCATCCCCTTGAACCCCAAGCAGGTCACAGAATACAGCCAAGTGAGCATCCGTGGCCTGTAAGATGAGACAGAGAAGGCCGATGCCACAAGAAGGAATTTTTAGCAGACATGCTGAATTGGCATGAGCAAGCTACACATCCTGGAGACATGCATTCAACCAATCATTGCATTCCAAAAGATAAATACACTGGATTCTGATGAATGAGTGCTACATCTGGGTATTATTACATTGCTATAACTGGGTATTAAAAACACATTTAAAAAAAGCTCATATATGTCTCACAGTGATGGATGATTTGTCTGAATCAACTGCTTTGATCACCACGTTGCCCAAGTGCAGAATCCCTGCCAGCATCTTAAACACATCACCCTGAAAGTCCTTCAGCCCTGCAGAGAGAACATGATGGCACCACCATACAGCTACAAAGAACTGGATAAATGATGAGTGTTTGGACATTTGTGCTATTCTGCTTAATAAATGTTGATGCCTTGATAAATATGACGCTTCTAACAAAGTCGTGTTGTGGAGACATAAATGCGGGTGTCTTACCAAGCAGTGTGAAAGTTCGGCAGGTTTCGGCCATCTCAGCGCGGTCATCCATACCATGGATATCCGTCTCCTCCCCCATGTTAGTGTAATTAAACTTGTCGGCACTCACTAAAGGGTGAAGAACGGAAGATACCACCTGCATGATGTCTGCAGCCCAAACAAACTCATGCACCGTGTAATACTGTTCTATTTTCAGTCACTGTTGTAATATAATGACTAGCAAAAGATCTACATAAATAGAAACACACTCACAGAGTCTTAGGTTCTTAAAATCTGGCTGGTCTGCAGAAGCACACATTTGGTAGAAGATGTGATAGTTTCTTTCACTCTCCGACTGCAGGGTGTACACAAATGAGCTAATGTGTGTGAGGGAACAACTACAACAAAACAAGCCAAATATAAATATCAACAACACTCACCTAAATTGTTATCAAAAGTTAATTACCTGAAAAACAACCCTGGACTTTTCCAGAAGGTATGTCCTCATGTTAGCTCCAATGATCTGGTATCTCTCATCAAAGCTGATTTCTGTGTACTTCCCAAAACGGCTGCTGTTGTCATTCCTTGTAGTCTTTGCATTACCTATTGCCTTCAGAAATCCACCAGGTTACCTACCGCCTTCAAATATACCTCTAAAGTATTGACAAGTGACCACAGCAATGCACAGAATTCTATCAAATTTTAAAACACCAAGTTATTCCCTTTACTTAACAGTAGGCCGTAACTGCTGTTGAGGCGAAGGTGAGGCAGTACCTCAGTGATCGGGTTTGATGCCAAAACCTTGTCCTCCACACGTGTATTGCTACTAGACTTGCTGACCATTGCAAAGTATCTCATGGTGCAGCGAGCAGACACAGTCTTCCCTGCTCCAGACTCCCCACTGACTATGATAGACTGGTTCTTGTTGTTTCTAAAGACATGAGGATGATATTGATAAGTGGGACACAAAACAATATGGCCGACTAGTTTGTTCCAACATTCTTACCTTGCCATCTGTTTGTAAGCTTCTTCTGCCACAGCAAATATATGAGGGTCCAGATCTCCCATATTTTGTCCAGAATAAGCATGGATGACTGCATCTCCATAAATGGGTAGTTGCTTATATGGGTTAACAGCCACTAGGATAATGCCTAAGACATGCGATGGTAAACAGTACAGAGAGGAACTGTAAAATAGTTCCCAACTCATGAAGCCTCGCCATTTACCAGAAGTTCCAAGTCAGTTCAGAATCGGGTTCCACAGGTTGTTTTATCTCCAGGTTAAACCATTAAATATCAAGCTTCTGTAAATGACCTGTTTGTTGGCTATTTGAGACCAATTTATGACTCACTCACCACAGTACGTGTAGATGATTTTAGAATCCACGAATCTCACGCGGAGGTTGTGCAGTACTGCTGGCTCGTGGAGGTAGCTCAGAGCAGTGAGGTCATTCTCCCCCACCAGGATATCTGGGTTACGGAGTGGAGGTAACTGCCCGTCCCCCTCCAAAGGGTACAGCAATTCCTGACGCATAGAATTACTCATAACAATCACACATACAGGATCATACCAACCATACTAAAATATAATATTTTATACTGGTCATACAAATGTACTATAAAAAATCCGCAAATAAATAAGTGGTAAGCATTAAGAAATTTACTGTTCCATCGTCAAGTTGCAACTGTAGAACCCGATCTCCCGGTGAGAAATCTTTGAGAAGTTCTGCCGATTTCCAGACATCCTCTGCGTCGGGAATCCAAACCCTGTTATACTGAAGTAGAAACCGACAGAAGAAAGCCGAGTTAGCTCTTATGACTGAGTGGACCTTTGAAAAGTCACTCTGAAGCATAAAAAGAATAAATTCAAATGAGTACGTGACTTAGCATAATTGACATGGTTATAATTATTCTTACACTTATAAAAATATTCACGTGTACCGTACTTCCATGTCTACCATATGCTGCACATCGAAGTATGATTATGTGATGAATACAAATTTAGTTGTTACTAAAACGGTAGACTACAGCGCCTAAAATGACTAAAGTTCTTGGACAGATGTAAAGTTAACATTTTTTGGTACTTTGTTAGCTGTAGCACTTTCGTTTTCAGTCTTACCTTGGTGTACAACTCCAACAACGCCATGGCAACAGGTTTCGGTTCACCTGACAGAATTTTGTTTCATGTTCTATGCGCCTCTCGGCCTACGTAAACTACATTATATTAAAATCTCTAAGACTAACGCGTCATTAAGTTCATTAGGTCACACTTACTGTTCTTTACACACTTACGTACTTCGCGTCCTATCGCCCTCGAGTCTTGTGACACCTGCTTGCACTAAGGGTGTGTTCATTTGAACAAGGATTTAGAAAACAAAAGAAACAGGATCCTCGCTCGTGTGCAACGGCGACAGGAATCCATACATTCTTGAATTTCTGCGAGAAAAAAAAGTGTAAATTGAGCATACATCAACATGGCCCAAATAAACTTGGTCTCGTGATCGAAACTCCACATTCCAGTAAACAATAAGCCCCCCCCCCAAAAAAAACCTCGAGATAAGGAATAATGATATTAGAACAGATTTAGAAGTCAAAAAACTTTTATTTAACATACATTTTGTTTCTGTTGAAATAACGTTTCTTAAAATAATACTTAGATGTCAGTAAAGTACCTCAAGTTAGCATTTTCTTACTATATTTGTTTACATATCAATATTACAGATTACAAGGCTTAAAGTATTTATGTTGCACTTAAAATATTTGTTTTATCTATGGAGAGAGTGAAAATCAACAAAGGCTGACATTCATCCAATCAATAACATCAATTATAGACAAACATTAATAATTTAATGTAATAAATTATCACCTTAAGACTGGTTAATACTATTTGATTTCTGCCAACTATAACACATTAAAGAGATGCTAGTCCTGGTTCCTTTGGTTCTTGGACATAAAGGTAGACAAGAATTCAATAACATTAAAACTTTAAGTTAACTGGAAACTGTCCAAACATACAACACATACAGAGGTCAAGAGATTTTCCATTTCATATTTAAGAGGCAGAATGTCTATTGCAAACACCAGCTCTAAAGTCAGTTTAGAACAAAAGTAAACTTTTCAGTCTTAGGACAACATGATGGTATGACACGCATCAGTACCATCCCTGTCGTCACCACGGCAACAGGTTTTTTTTTTTGTTTTTTTTTTTACAGAAAGTGACTTAGTGTGAAACTGAAGTGGGTTCATCTAGAGGTACCTTTTTTTACCTAATGTGCTTATAAATAGGTGGATAAAAGTCTCAGATTTTTACCAATGTACCTTTTGTGAGATTCTTCAGAACCACGTGCTTAGTCATAGAAGGTGAATACATCTGACAACGGTGAGGGAATTCATAGCTTCGTTATACTAAACATGTTCACCAATAACAGCAAAGGCTACGTCAAGTTCACTATATGGTGGGAACAGATTTAAGAACAGTCATCATTCATGTACCACAAGACTGACAGTCAAGTGAACTGAACAAGCTTTAGAGCAACGTTGGCCATTCTGCTTCTAATACAGCTCTCCACACTTACTTCCTCCCTTCTCATAAGTGACCTGGAAGTGAACTTTAGTGCAAAACACCCACATCCCCTGGGACTGTGCCGAGGTCAGAGGCATGTGAGGAAGCCGAGGTTGAGGCTGGCGGGGATCTGGAGTGTCTCTAGGGCCACGGCAGAAGGGATGAAGTGAAGGAAAATGGGGAAGATGCTCTTACTGTCCATCAGCAACTGAGGAGACTCCTGACGGTCCTTCAACAAAGACTGCAGAGAAGCGGGACAGAGAAAAATTACACAAAATGCACACACATCTACCAAAATAATGCACAACACAACAACCAGACACTTCACCTGTACAGATTTCATGAAGGACACAGACACTCTTTCCTCAAATTCATTGACTGGTGTGTAAAGGTTAAGTATCTTCACAATCTGTTGCAAGGGAAGAAGGAAACAAGGATTCCAAGGTTAAAACCAATTTCTACAAAACTGCGGTGGACTCAAAACATCATCATCCACAACCACTGTCTCCATTGCAAGAGAACTTAACTGTGTTTTCTCAAGGGCACTTAAGAGTTTTTTCATGAGTTTTGTTTTGTACCAGAAAGACACGTGTAGGAAACATCAAGTCACACTGGCCCCACCCCCTTGTGTGTGGTTGGAGGATTTACCTGTGTAGCTGTGAGGGCGGTGCACATGGTGGCGATGGCCTCTGCATCTTTCTCGCTCTTCTTCTTGACCTGCAGCAGCTGAGCGGCCTGGATGAGAGGCTCCAGAGTCTCCTTCACCCCACCCCCCTGTACACCCTTACCCATAAGCCACTCCTCCAGCTGACAGACATTATACCTGCACGCACACACATACACACGTGCACGAGAACTATAACGCAATCCTTATCTCTACAACACAGATAATCATAAAAACAATAAACATTGACGAGGCTTTGGACGAAAATGTACTGGAGATGACTCATTCAGGCATGCAACTTAATCTTCAACCTTCAAACAAGGGATAAATGTGCCAAATTTTATTCTATATACTGTATTGGCACAGTAGTGCACCCTTCTGGCCAGTACCTGATCTGCAGCCCTTTGCTCCAGGAGCACATGTCCTTGCGCAGGAGTAGGTTGTTGAGTGTGACGGCACAGATGATGTGAAACTGCTGTTTGACAGCCTGTCTGACAAGGTCAGGGTGGTTTCCGTGCTGGACCAGGGTGGAGTGGAAGGATTCAAGCTGTTTGATGATGGACTCCAGAGTGTAGGAGCCATCCTCAGGGAAACTGAAGGTGCGCTTTCTCAGGCCAGAGGGCTTCAGCCCCAAGACGCCTGGGATGGTGTCCTGCTCCAACATCCCCACCGCTGGGTGAGGAGTGCAAAATGACACGGGTGCATTTAGATAAAAAGAAATAGGGAAACGAAACTGGAAGAAAAGGTTCAACTCGACCCCATCCCTAACAGCTCTGGAGGAGAAGAACCTGAACCTTACCAATCATAGGCTGCAGGATGTTCTCCATGCATCTGATGAGCTGCTGGTAGATGTGGATGACCAGGTCACTCAGAACCTGTCTGTACTCAGTCAGGTCAAAGTTCAACAGGCACTGCTCATTCTGCTGTGGAGTGTTGTGCTTTGTGTAGGACTAACAGGGATCAAACAGAGGTCAAACAAAAAGAAAATGCATGAGGATAGAAGACAATCTCATGCCTACACACACACACCCTCACACACACCCTCACACACACCCTCACACACACCCTCACACACACCCTCACACACACCCTCACACACACACCTCTTCCCCGCTGTACTGTTTCAGGCAGTGCAGGAAGCGGCAGGTGTTGGCCAGCCAAAATGAAACTGTTTCAAAGTCATCACCTCTTTTCTGTGAAGAGAGGATGGATTCAATTCCATTAAAATAAAACCTAATCCTAATTACAAATGGCGAAAACCTAAAAACAACAGTTTATCATCATTAAGGGCTAAGCTGCCCATCCAAAGCCATTCTGTAATCCCCCTTCAGGCTCTCCACAACGGTACCCATTAAACTAATGAGTTCACCTTAACAAAGAAGGGAACTCAATTAATGAAATGCCCAACTGGAATGAGTACAAACACAGAGGCCTGGGAGCTGCCTATCTGCAGGTTTGAGCTGTATAGTGCTTGTTGCTTTTCTCCCACCTTCAGCACAGTCTTGATGCAGTTGATGGAGGAGTTGAGCAGCGTGCAGACCCTCTGGTCGTCTCTGGTGTAGTCGGCATGGCGCAGGCACATAAAGAGGATGTAGGCTGGCAGGTCTGGGATCAGCCTCACGGCAGCACCACTGGGCTTCAGATCTGACACACACAACAGCGCACATACCCAAAAAATAAAATCCTAATCTACAAGCTACTGCCCCATGAATCTGTTCCCAGATCAGGTCAAAAGTCACCTGTGATGAGGGTCTTGAGCAGCTTGCTCTCATCCTGCTTCCTGTACTCCAGCATGCCCTGGCAGTGACGTTCTTTGCGCACCACGGCGACCGCTGGCACGGCTGCCTCTGGCTGGGCCTCTGTGTAGTTCTGACCCAACGAGGCACCTACCCCCATCACACCACACTCAGCACGTAGTAGTGTCTCAGTACACACCACACCAACTATTAGATATTCTGCATAAGATCCAATGTGCTGTATAGTAACTACAAAGTTAAGATTAGTTCTACTGAACTCACTGTCAGACGCCTCAAGCTTCTTCATGTGAATCTTCAGCTGTTTCTTCAGCTTGCGTATGGTCTTGTCCTGCTTGTCCATCTGCTCCATGAGGTCCTACAATTATTACAATAATCTAGGTCTTTCATTCATGGACACAATCCCCAAGTCCTCATTTCTAAGTGAGGAGGCTACAAAGTTAAGGGCAAATTCTTAATGTTCAGCCTAGTCATCATGCGTGTGGGTGGGAACTTCTCCATCTGCTTCACCATACGCACCAGGTTGTGACGGGTGAGGCGACCAATCTCGCGCTGGAGGCTGATGTTCTCGGGACCGTCCTTGGGCTGCAGGGTACACGAGAGGAGTTGCTCCTGCTCCTTTCGCTCCTCCTGGAGGGTGCGCAGCTCCGCTCTCAGAGCCTCCTGTTCCTCCGTGTGGACCTGCCTCTCAGCCTGCAGTTGAGACTCCAACAACCTACGGGGAGGAAAATGGAGATACAGCGACGCAGGATCAGATGAACACATGTAGAAAGTCTATGTGCTGTCCTAGATTGTATACACCTGCATGTGTTTTTGCAGCTCACTTGTTTGTTTCCTTTAGGCCCTCGTATGCCATCCACAGTTCTCCGTCTTCATTTAGCTCACGCAGATCCAGCGTGGGGGATCTGAACGCGCACACAAACACACAGACACGCATATAAACAGAGAGGTGTGGCCTCATAACAGCTCCTAGATTCAGAACAGTGGTGCGAGCAGTCATGATGGGAGCATGTGCTCAGAGAGGAGTGTGTGGTCGGAGCACACCTGCTGTTGTTACCAGAGTCGCCTTCAGTCTCTCCGTCCTGAAAGAGAGCAGAAACATAGCGTGTGTGAAACGAGCAGGTAAAAGGGTTTGTAAACAGTCACAGGACCCTGTGGTAAGTGCCTTGATCTCCAACACTGATCTGTAGAATGGCTTCATCTCAGAGTTTGAGCGTCGCATCTGCCAGACAGATAGTCCTCCTGCTGTCACACTAGCATGACATACATGCCTGTATATATACAGTATCTCACAAAAGTGAGTACACCCTTCACATTTCCGTAAATATTTTATTATATCTTCTCATGGGACAATACTGAAGATGACACTTTGATACAATGTAGATGTGTTCCCTCAAAATTACTCGACACACATCCATGTCTAAACCGCTGGCAACGAAAGTGAGTACAACCCCTCAGTGAAAATAACCAAACTGTGCCCAACTAACCATTTCCCCTCCCCAGTGTCATGTGACTCATGTGTTATAAGGTCTCAGGTGTGAATGGAGAGCAGTGTGTTACATTTGGTGTTATTGCTCTCACTCTCTCATACGGGTCACTGGAAGTTCAGCATGGCACCTCATGGTAAAGAACATCTATGAGGATCTGAAAAAAGAGCTGTTGCTCTACATAAAGATGGCCTAGGTTATAAGAAGACCGTCAACACCCTGAAACTGAGCTGCAGCACGGTGGCCCAGACCATGCTGCGGCTTAACAGGACAGATTACAGTCAAAACTGGCCTCGCCATGGTCGACCAAAGAAGTT
>JAOXYF010000007.1:8179083-8199945 GCA_028565775.1 Sternarchorhynchus goeldii | reverse complement strand
CAAGTGTGTCTTGCCTGTTAAACATGGTGGTGGGAGTGTCATGGTGGTGGGAGAGTCATGGTTTGGGGCTGCATGAGCGCTGCCGGCTGTGGGGAGCTACAGTTCACTGAGGGAACCATGAATGCCAATGTGTACTGATACATAATGAAGCAGAGCATGATCCACTCCTTTCAGGAATGGGTTGCAGAGCAGTATTCCAACATGATAACGACCCCAAACACACCTCCAAGATGACCACTGCCATGCTAAAGAAACTGACCAAGCATGTCTCCAGACCTAAACCCTATCGAGCATCTGTGGGGCATTCTCAAACGGAAAGTGGAGGAGCGAAAGGTCTTGAACATCCACCATGGAGGAATGGAAGAGGATTCCAGCAGCAACCTGTGAAGCTCTAGTGAACTCCATTCCCAAGAGAGCTAAGGCAGTGCTGAAAAATAATGGTGGCCACACAAAATACAGGCACTCTGGGTACAATTTGACCGCTTTCACAGCCGTTTAGACATCAATGGCTGTGTGTTGAGTTATTTTGAGGGCAGAGCAAATTTACACTGTTATACAAGCAGTACACTGACTACTACATGGTATCAAAGTGCCGTATCTTCAGTGTTGTCCCATGAAAATATATAAAACAAACATTTACAAAAATGTGAGGGGTGTACTCCCTTTTGTGAGATATTGAACATGCCATAAGTAAATCCTCATCTCTGTTGCATTTACTTTGCTTTTGAAGGCCTCCAGGTTTACTAGCTGAGTGCGCAGAATAAGGACCTCCTCCTTGCGCATTTCCAGCTCCTCATTGGTGGAGTTCAGCTGCTCCAGAAGCAAGTTATAGGCTAGAGCGCCAGGGGACGCCAGCCCTGAGCCCACCCCAGGACTGAGAGACAGCCGCAATTCATTCAGGTCCTTCTTCAGCCTCTTGTTCTCCGACTCCAGCTCCTGCCGCTGCGAGGGAGACACAGCACACAGATACTTGTATTTCAGTGGTCAAAAAAATAATAAATAAATAAATAAATAAATAAATAAATAAATAAATAAATAAATAAATAATCTGTAGCAAACCAGATTGAAGATTTTACAGGTAGTTCTCACCACATCATGTACAAATGCAGTACTAGTGAGATATCCAGTAAGAGAACTAAATATTTAACTAGGTTTCAATGCTAGAATTTATCACAAATAATAAATACAACATAAGACTAAATATATTTTTCATAAAATAAGGTGGAGTATAAGCTCCAGTATATGGTCTTACCTTCTGCGCTTCATAGTCTCTCTGGGCTCCTACTGTTCTCCGACACTCTTCCAGGTCCTGAAGGCCAGAAAGAATGCAAATTCATGAATAATGCTCATGAATTATAATAAGACATGCACATTCATGAATAATGCTCATGAATTATAATAAGACATGCACATTCATGAATAATGATCATGAATTATAATAAGACATGCACATTCATGAATAATGATCATGAATTATAATAAGACATACACATTCATGAATAATGATCATGAATTATAATAAGACATGCACATTCATGAATAATGCTCCTGAAACAAGACATGAAAGCGAGTTAAAGTTTATAAAGTGCAAAGATCCTTCCTAAAATTTAAAAGTTTAAAATATCAAATAAGTGACTCTGAATCATGGCAGGACATCTACTTTTTAAACTTCAATTAATATTTTTTCTGGTAGTTAAAGTCTATGGACTTTTTTTATTCCCCACTCAAGAGAAGTAATTGTAGAAGTTCCTCAAAACATTATCACAAAGTATGAGAGGCTGGTGGAGATTACAGTAGGAGATATAGAATGCTTTCCCTGTTCTAAGGTGAGACAGTATTTAAGCAAGGGTTGTGATGGTAAAGAACATTTCCATTTAAAAGTGTTTTTTCTAGTCAAGCCACATAGCTGTACCCAGCAACCAACGTCACAGTGGAAGTTTCCATTAATACCATTCCAGTTTTGAAACCAGTTCAACCATAGTGTTGTGAAGCTTGTCCAGCATCTCTCTGGTCACCTTGGCATGTTCATGCTGGAGCTGGTCCTCCCTGGAGTCACATTCATTCTGCATCTGGAGCCTCTCTTTCTCCAGCTCTGCCAGGCGCCTCTGCAGCTTCAGCAGGAGGGCAACGTCCACGCCTCCCTTTAGCTCCTCCTGGGCCACGAATCTTTGCTTCAGCTCCTCCAGGGACACGCCCCCCTTCAGCTCCTCCAGGGACACGCCCCCCTTCAGCTCCTCCAGGGACACGCCCCCCTTCAGCTGCTCCTAGTGTGGACCACAGGGACAAAGCAAGAGTGCACCGTTACATCTGTGCATGTGCACAGTTATCCTGGGCTCTCAGATTTGTTACTGTTTGTTATAAAAGGTTTAAATATTGTACTGACCGGAAGAATTTATTATTTTAATTGAAAAGAAAAAATCATTCTTCTGGGACAGATTTACTAGATGTGAACCCTGACAGTAGCGAATGTGAGAAAGAATGGAGTTTAAATGTTAAAGGAGAGGCAGTGAATCAAGACTCACCTCATCAGTCAATAAGCTGACCTCTGAACCTTTGAACTCCCACTAAACAGCAGCTCAGCTTCTGAAGTCCAACACATTCTACACTTATAAATAAATGTATGGCTCTTACTGTTACATCTTTCTCCGATTTCAGGTCAGCATGCTGCTTTTTCAGTTGGAGGTGCTCAGTCAGAAGGTTCTGGTAGCGAGTACGCTCTTCGTTCAGCTCCATCTCCAGACGCTCAGTGTATTCCTGATGGGTCTTCTTCAGCTTCTCTATAAACATATGTATGCTTGGTAGGTATAACCATGTGTGGTTGACTGAGACACAACTGGAAAAAGAACTGGGAGGGAAGTCAAGATGATTTGACCTACCAGTAATCTGCTGGTCCTGCTCCTGGATCAGCCTGTTCAGCTCATCTTTCTCACTCTTCAGCATACTGTTCTTCTCATTCAGCTCTGCAACCACCTGCAAGAGCAGTGCAGAAGATCATAGTGCTCACATATTAGTGTTATCCTTTCAAGACAGGCACATTTTAAGTGTCTTGACCTACCAGTATTAGGAGGCCTGAGAGACCATGAGAACTGAGATCAAGAGAATTTAATGTCTGTAGAGGTTGGTGGTTTCCAACTCATGTTCATACTCTAACTTTTCACTAATAAAACTTTGTTCATAATGGTTAAAATAACAAAAAAAAAAACAACTACTGACTACTGTAGCGTAATGTAAACATTCACATTCCCCAGGACTAACCTTTCTGCTCCTCTCCAGTTCTTGATGGGCCAATCCTAGCTCTTCCTCCAGGGTAGACACCCGGTCACCAAGAAGACGCACATTCTGCTCCACGCCTCGCAAAGCCTTTAGGTGGCCCCGTAACTTCTCCAGCTCAGCCACACTACTGCTCTCAGTCACGCTCAAGCGCTCTGACAACTCCCTGTTCTCCTTATGCTGGAGATATGATCACACGCACATACACACGCGTGCATGCATGACGGACTCGTTCACAGTATCCAATACACACACCTTTTAAAAACAAACAAACACAGCAGCAGCCTGAGCTGCCAGAATAGGCTCCACCCCCATGACCCTCAGCTGGAGGTAGGGGTCACTGAAAGAAACTGGGGGAAAAAAAACCCACAAAAAAACAAAACACATACCTGCTCGTCCACTTTCCTCTGCAGTTGAATGATCTTGTTCTCCATTCCAATGCTGAGTTTCTTGTAGTGCTCCACAGAGCGCGCTTCGATCCTGAGAGCCTTAAGCTGTCGGCGAGCCAGTGCCCGCCGCACACAGCACTGCAGGTACACGACGGCCTGCACGGAGCGCCTGAAGCGCTGGCGAGCCAACCAACCACGCACACACCTCTGTAACACCACAGCCTTCTGCTCACAGCGCAGCTGAGGAGGACACACACAATCACGCAGAAACACACAGTAAACACGTCTGTGGGTGATGGTCTGACTCCTGTTGTTGAACGCAGTTCATGGACTATGGATCAATTACACATCCGTGTAGATATCGGTTGTGACCGTTGCTTCTGTAAAACGGTGTAAAACGTGTCTTGTCTTGCATTCTACTCACTCAGGTCTTAACTACTTTAACCAAAATACAAATACATTGTGAAATTTAAAAAATATATTCCAATGCTCAAGTTTTAGAATAAAAAACAAAAAAAACAAAAACACAAACTATTGTGTAACATCTTGTGTTATTGTTTAACAACATCTACCAAACAACTAGAAGACAGCAACATGTGGTATGGTTCAGAGCTGATGGCTGTGCTGGTGATGGAGGCAGGGGAGGAGGTGGGCCGTACCTGCGTGTACTGGAGCCGGGCCGCATGGCCCCGGAGCAGGCGCTGGAGCAGCACTGCCGCGGCCCTCTGGCGCCGGTACAGTCTCCTGGCTGCACACATGCGCTGGTACTTCTGCAGCACCACTGCCGCCCTGGTCCGCCTCAGCAACTTACACAAGCTGTGCAGGAGGACGAGAGATGACTGGACCGTTCTCAGCCCGTTCTCATGTAACAGATGTACAAGTAAAACTGGAACGAGCACAGCAGTCTGCGGCTACTCACGCTCGAGCCTGCAGGCCACGGGTGTATCTCTGGATGGTGACTGCGGCTCGCCGTACACGCAGGTACTTTTTGCGGGCGAGCCAGCAGCGGATGGTCTTCTGGATCTGGACGCAGGCCGCACGCAACTTGTTGGCTCGCAGCTTTTCCAAATACGCCACCTGTCCTGCCCGGAAGAAGATCTTAGTCTTTCCAAACTTGTACTTATCCGCATCCTATGAAGAGAAAAGGAATGTTATGGACCAGCATGGTCAGTTTTGTTGAACACATGCTATTAAGAGAGTTTAGAATGAGTTTACATTTGGTGTTCAGTTTGCCCCCCCATTACATAAATAACCTTAATACCTGTATGAGCTGCTCTAGTACATTCTGGCATGTCAACTTCCTGTCTGAGAGCACATCTTTCTGTTTCATCAGCACTCTGTACCGAATGAAGAACTCCTGATATGTCCATCTAACGAAAGTGTTTATAAAACATCAATGTCCTACAAGCCATTTAAGCAGCAAGTCATAACCAATGAAAATGGTTTGGAGAAGAACAGATGAACCTGGATGGGAAGCCTGCTGCTGAGATACGGATAGTCTCCAGAACCCCACATGCTCTCAACTGCTGTGCTGCCCTACTGTTCTCCATACTGGAGATATAGAGAGAGATGGGAAGGTCAAGGGACAACAGAGAAACTGTACTGACTTTGAAAAACAAATCATAATTCTTAAAATCAACAACTGTTCCAAGTTCTAAGATGGAAGTTCAGGTTTTACTAACATGAAAGGAGACTTGTGGTCATTCGGTTTAATGCAGCGTACATAGTGAGGGGTTGTGGCATTCAGAGATTCCATGAGCAAGTGCAGAGAGGTGCGAAACTAAAACGGAGAAGAAGCAGTTAAACAAACACCCCAACTGTAACTAACAAAACTCTTTTCATTCTTTTCAATGCTGAATTAAAACAGCAGCTGGGACTGACAGCAAGGCTGGGTTAGATCAACATGAAAAGTCAGGACGAGATGCTCCTTCAAACCTGCAGCCCAACAGATTTCTTGTGTTCTCTGAAGGTCTGCCCTACACGCGTCATCTTTGCACGTCCAGATGCTGCAGTGCCACTACTAGGAGCTGGAGGTTTCTCCTCTTCCTGGAAGATCTCCAGCAGTAAAGCAAACTGAAAGAGGGGAATAAAAGTGAGAGGCAATAGTAATAATAATAATAATAATAATAATTGAATGTTGCTAGTTTGTTTGGGGTTTTTTTGCTAGTTTTTACATCACTTGCTAGTGTGCAATGCTACAATATTGTGCTACAACTGTTGTAACTGTGGTAGAAAATGGTCCAAGCAACACAGAGTTGTAAAAGCTTGTCCACGTAGAATTTGCACCTGCTGGAACCCCTTACTGGAGATAAGAAAGTATAATGGATAAAAGGATAATCCACAAAAAGGGGGCTTTGTGGGCTGAAAAATTATGCACATATAAATTTGTAACGAGCTGAACCATTCTGAGTGCATCTGTAGGTGTGTCTGAACAGGGAAAACACAAAATTGTACAAAGCCCCCCCCCGAGCAGGAGTGTGAGAAAAAAATGTTCAGTAAAAACACAAAAATGCCATTTCCACAGAAAACAAATGTTGATTATGATCATCATCACAGGCTAAACTTGAGCTGCATGTAATTAAGTACTGGAGCAAATAGTTAAAACATTTCAGACTACAGTTACAGTAACTACAGTTAGGCATATGGATGTGTTTCTTTTCTAAATATAGAAAATAAACTGTTACAATTGTTATAAATTATTCATCATTCCTGGAATTGAATAAGATGTTTGCCTAAAGGTAAATTATCTACAACTTTCTAGAAGACAATTTATCTTAATTGTATTTAGTAAATGCCTTTCAAAAAAAACTGTATCTGTGCCAGTTTTGGATCAGCAGGAGAGATCTTACTGCATCTTACTCAACCGCACAGAGGTGTGGTTTTCAAGCGATATTTACATTTTTATCTAACCAAAATGTTATTGTACCTGTTTGAAATTTGACAGTGAAGTTGAACTTCTACAGCATGTTCCTCCCATGAGCAGAACTAATGATGGGTAACTACATGGAACAGTCAGCAGTGCCACGCTGGGCTGCACACACCTTACTCAACTTCAGCACGTTTATCTGCTCCTCGTTCACTGTGTCTTTGTTCTTCTCCAGAAACCCATCACACTGATACTCCACCTGAGGTGCGATCAAAGAGCAGTAAGAAAATACAGAAAAAGGAATAAAAACATGAAAACATACTTTTTGGTTCTAGCTCTTGAACAATTAAATGCTTCTGTACCCTGTCAGCAAAATGGTGGATGATGAAGGCCTTGTTGGACATGCGAGGTTTGTCAAAATGAACACTCTTCTTCAGGTGGCCATTATAGAGCTTCTGAGCCCATGAGTCATCAGATCCTTTTGGCATCTGAGGAAATTATGACAGGTTATGTGACTAAAACACCCACATCAACACCCTTTTCCCATCTGAGGCAAGTGGTAAACCATAGCACCATGTATTCATCTGAAATAAGCATTTCTTTGAATCTAATCAATGAATAAAATAAACATATACCCAAGAACGTAATTTAACAGTCTGAAAATCAAACATTTGGTTTGGTGGGAGGGACGGAGAGAGGAAAACAATAGCACATGTTTACCATGCACTCCTCATCAAGCAGATCCAACAACCCCATTTTGGCTTCGATCAGGTTAATGCATGGCTGGTTGTCATAGAAATCAATCAGAGTCCATGGGATCTGCTCCTTCATGTATTCCTCTTGCTCCAGTTTGAACACATGCTGGACAGAAATGTTTAGGCTGTGATGAGTTTCAGAAATAGTTCAGCAGTTTGGTTTATATTTAAGAACAGAGACCACATACGACACATGCTGCACTCACCATGTTAAACTGTTGTTGGAGTTTCTCATTGGCATAGTTGATACAAAACTGCTCAAAGCTGTTGATTTCAAACGTTTCAAACCTGGACATATAAAACGTGAGATTCATAGGCAAACAAAAAAAGCCTTAAAACTAGTAATAAAGCCGACTCCCTGTAACACCACCATTCTCAACGTGGCTGTACAACATTAAGCCCATAAGCTTGAGAAAATCTTTCAATTACCCATAGATATCCAGTACACCGATGAAGGAGTGCTGCTGGCCAGATGAATGCAGAGCCTGGTTGATCTGGCTGACTATCCAGGTGAAGAGTTTGGCATAGATGAGTTTAGCCAAGGCATCGCGTCCGTCCACCGCATCTGCTTTGGACAGGGGTTTGCTGAAGGTCTCTGTGGCCGTCTTCAGTTTTTTATGGCACAACCAGTGGGACATGGACTCGCGTGACACCATCATCAGCTCACAGAACATAGAGAGGTGGCTGTTCTCAGCCTAAACAGACAGTGGAAAATACTAAATAGCATAAAAGCAAAAACTAGTGGAGAAGCATATTGGCAGACTCTTCACAGTACACCTGTGTATAAACGTGAAAAACTGGACCCTGACATGATTTAAATGTGAGGAAAGGGGCCGTGATTGAAGAATATTGTCCTAAACGTTCCTCTAATTTCAGTGCTACACTCAGACAACTTAACATTAACAGAGCATTTGGACAGGATGTGGGCCGTCAGTCCCAATCAGAACAAATCCTCTTCAACAAATTTGATCTTAAATCTGTTTGCAACACCATTCTGGCTTGAAGTGGAATTGACTTCTTGAACAGAACTCTACTGCGCGAGCGATTTAATTTCCTCCATCTCAAACTCACTGAGATGCTGCAGTTCGCGAAGCCTCTCCCCATCATCTCAACATTGCCCAGATGAAGGATGGCGGCCAAGATTTGGAACAAATCCATTTGTTGCTTTTCACCGATTCCTGTGAGGAACATGTTCACATGAATGCAGTTAAACTGACATCACTTTGGTCCACTATCGGACTCACATTTGGTTAAATCGACCACAACAGAGAGAAAATGAGAGATTATTTTATTTATTCATTTTATTTTTTTTACCCAGGAGTGAAAAAGCCCTGCGGGTAGCTTGCATTTCTTGGGCATCATCCACTCCTTCTATGATGGGGCTTTTTCCTTGGTTAGTGCAGTGGAAGTCACTTGCGCTGCCTTCAGAGAGAGACTGGTCATTCAGGGGGAAGTGGGTAAGATACAATGAAACTGGTCCAAGCTGATACAATGGAGGGAAAAAAAATAAATCAATCAAACAATCTACTCTATTCGTCTCATCTTCCCCATTAACTATGATATCTGAATTGAGGGACAACATGTTCACCCCTAATAATATTCTTGTTCAAATCAAGGCATTATGTAACGAAGCTGGCAAAGGCTTTCTGCATTTTGTATCTTTTTTTCTTCCTGAAACCCATGTAAACTTGATTTTGCAATGGCCAAGGAAACACATAACCACCAAGGTATGTTGATCCAGCATGTCGATTTAGGTCACACTGTGGTCCTACCTAAGTGCAGAGCTCTGAACTCGGGCAGATGGGCAGAGGCACAGAGCTGGTAGAAGATGTGGTAGTTTCGTTCTTCAACTGCCTGAAATGAAGAAGCAGAGCCTTTTGTTTAAAAGAAAAGCAGGTAATAACTAAGAGACAGTAAACAAGCTTTCTAATATGCAAGCAGATGTGGGAACAGATGTGACTGTTTAGTCTCATGTATTGCTGTTGTAATCTTATAATACTTGTCTCTATGGTTACAGGGCTTTGGGCTATGGTGCAGGAGCATCAGTTTTGTTCTTAAACTTAAACTCAGTCAAAAAAAAACCCCACACCTAACCAGGTCAGTTTTGTTCGGTTAAATATACAATTTAACATTTTTTAAATTTAACATTAAGGTTATGATTCTTATTGGTCTGTTACTGAGCTTGATGTGATCTCTCTGTGTTTAAAGAATAAACTGCAATTTTAAAATAGAGACATTCTGACTTTTGGGAATTATTAGTCATTTTGAGTTGGACCATAAAAGCAGAAGCTGGATTTCCCAATAGTATACCAAAAAGAAAAAACAGCTATTCTGGAAGTTGCCAGCAAACTTTTGGACAGTATGCTAGGTGGCTGAGTCAAAAAGGTAAAGGCCTACAGGGAATAATCAGGAGGGTAAAGACCTGAAACACCACTCTTGACTTCTCCAGCAGATAAGTCTTCATGTTGGCTCCAATGATGCGATGCTCCCCGTCAAATCCAATCGTTATGTACTTTCCAAAGCGACTGCTGTTGTCATTACGTGTTGTCTTGGCATTTCCAATGGCCTGGTAATGAATGTATTGGTTATAGACAGAGAACAAATATACTCATGTCACCATAAAAATACAGGCAACACATTCGTAATACAGTTCACTAGGCTGCTATGGTTTTATCCAAATTATAAGACATTATAATGGGTTTCTACAGTGGACTGTCACAAACGAGTCACTCTTAACAGACCAATTAGATCAATAGATTAGAAAAAATATTAAAGAAATACCTCCATTATGGGGCTGGATGCCAGCACCTTCTTCTCCCCGCTGGCCTCAGTGCAGGAACCACTGACAGTGGCAAAATAGCGCATGACATATTTGGCAGAAACAGTCTTCCCTGCTCCAGATTCCCCACTCACTATGATGGACTGGTTCCTCTCGTCTCTAAAAAGAGAGAACAGTGAGATCGATTTAACCATCCTCTCTTGGAACTTCAACTTCATTCCACCAACAGCTTGTTTGGCTGTAGTGATGTGCCGTTTCTAATCACGCTGAGATCTTTCAGAACATATATTAGAACACAACAAGATACTAAATACACCTGAACTGTGTAAGACACATGTAGGGCTTTTTTTTTTTTTTTTAATTACTGGAGACATTAAGAACTGAAAGGTTTACAGTGAGGTCACAAACCTGGCCATCTGTTTATAGGCTTCCTCAGCCACAGAAAAGATATGAGGGTCCATGTCCCCCGTGTTCTGCCCACTGTATGCATTGATGATGTCGGTTCCATAGATTGGCAGGGACTCGTAGGGATTGATAGCCACCAGGATGATTCCTAATTAGAAACTGCCATTGAACTCAGTGTGGGATAGCTCAGTAATGTGACTGTAAACATCAAGAGTAACAGTTTCACAAACACAGCTATCAAAGAGTTGTTGTCCTCTGTTATAACCTATTACTTGTACTCAGAATACAACCTACAAATGCCTGCAAGGATCTCTAAAACACAGTTATCTACACACGCACTAAAGATTACAGCGCACAGGACAGTGCAGCAGTGCCGTATTCATGGGTCGAGCACGTAACAACGCAACTTCAAAGTCCACAGTCCGTGCGACTCTGGCCAGAGACCAGCTGATGTCAGACAGCCATCAACTCACCACAGTATGTGTAGATGAGCTTCGAGTCGATGAATCGCACGCGGAGGTTGTGAAGCACAGCTGGCTCGTGGAGGAAGCTGAGGGCAGTGAGGTCGTTCTCCCCCACCAGGATGTCTGGGTTACGGAGTGGAGGAAGAGCGTTGCCTTTGGGGTCCAATTTATACTCCAACTCCTTTACCAACATCAGTGAATACAATAAATGAGGGACCATCATAAATATAGCAGATTATGTAAATGCATCACTTTATTAAAAGAGACAATCAGATTAGCAACAGTCTGTAATTATATATATAGAAACACAATGCACCTGAGACAGGTGTACTCTATATTACAAAGTGGCCAGTGACTGTAGGCTCCAGGTACAGGGTTTCTAATATTGTTGGTGATGGGTGTACATAAAACTTGCACGTTTTTGTTGTGGTACTTGGGATTTTAAAATGGTGATCTGCAGATTTTGTGCTTCGTAGTCCAGTAAACTGGGTCATGCTAGCATGAACCCCGACACTAAATCAACAGCCTCACTCCGAGACGCTCGACTCGGAGGAGCTTCGAATTCAAGGGAGTCGCACACCCTCCCTGCTGCTCGAGCTGTTCAGCAGGACAGTTACGCCATGGGTGAAACATGCAAAGCAGCTTTAACTTATCAGTAGCACATTTGCAGGCTGTATCTAAATTTAAATTGACAGCTGTGGCACAAAAATGACTGACATTTGTTTCTTAAACCACCTTGAAATTACTAAGTAAGTTCAGTGAAGGTTTGAGTATTCATACAGAGACTTCCTGTCATTTTCACAATTCATTCATTTCTCATGAAGTGAATCACCATTTCCATCCTGGCTGGCTCCCCCTGACACTTGTGTACATCATCGTTGTCTCCTTTTCAAACATAGATACACTTGGGACCCACTTACATGCTGCCATCAATTTTCTCCTACACTCTCAAGAGAAGAAAGTGGAGATACTACTAAACTTATACAGCATTAGAAGTGTTTTGGAAGTTTGTAGAATCTGAATTTATTTTTTTGCCCAAGTGTGGTGGTGTCATTTGCACTTCTCTCAGCACAAAGTACTTTCTATATTCAGGGTTAGTGAGCAACATTTCATACAAATATATTATACATTTCAGTAGCAGTAACTACTATCTTGAGCATTTTTAAGAAGGAGAAGAACACATAAAACTTTCTTTTCCACAACTGACCGTGCCGTCCTCTAGCTGCAGTTGAAGAGCAGTGTCTACAGGGTTATAATCTTTGGTCAACTCTGCTGATATCCACACCTCCGCAGGGTCGGCGATCCAAACCCTAGTATGCTACAGAAAGAAAGTTTTTAACTCAAGCCCGATCCGCATCATAAAACTAGCACAAATACTAGTAAAACAAATTGGTTGCCTTTGTAGCAGTTAAGTTTTTTTTTACTAGACTCTGTGTTCACGGAAGTATTTTTTTCTTCATAAGGTTTTAACATAACCTACACACTCGGCGTCTAATGTCAGATTATCCTGACGTGCAAACACGTGTAATAATGTTACAAAAAACGATTACAAACTAGTTTAAATTCGTACTGCGAGGATTAAAGCTGTGTGTTGCAAAGGATTAGACAACACTCGCGTGCACTGGCAGTCAATATACGGAACCTTCCTGTGCAATGACCGCAACAGCATAAAGTGATTTACCTTTGAATATAGAGCCGGCGATGCCATAACGCTTTCTTAAAAAAAAACAAAAAACCAAAGATTTATTTTAAGGGATAGTTCTTCAAGTGGTGGGTGTTCTGAAGCGTTAACATCTGTAAACTGGGACTTCCCACGCACTCTTTAATGATTTCTATAACTGCACGCGAGTCTGAGATCATCCTTACGAAGTCTCTGGGCATTCTGGGTATTACGATACATTGATTCTGCGATAAACCGCTGCTTGCTGACGACGTGCAACCCTCGCCACCCAGTGGTAATGTAACCTATTTATTTCCCAAGACATTTTAGTTGATTGGTGAGACCAGCAAACTTCTAAAATGAAAAATGACTTCACATTCTGAAAACTTTACATTGTTAAATAAATGTGAATTTAAGCTTTTAGATATATACCATTACAACCTGTAGTTTGCGAACGTTTGATTACAAAAATGTTACAGGTTGCCTACTTAAGTTTAACTCAGACCTTATTGTTGAATTCAAGTGGTCTATTAACTGCAATTCTGTTGGCGTTACTGAACTGCACCTCCACCAGCTTTGTTACTAAACATTTCAGGACATTATGAGGCACTGCTTATTTGCACTTTGGAAAGTGGACTCAGTGAATTTATCAATTGATTTTCATTTTATGCATGTTTGTGTGCACTTACTGCATATTAAAATGCACAATAGTTTGTGTGTCTAGGATAAGGGAAAACAAGATCTTCCTCATGTGACCATTATCCACATAAACAGATTTACAAAGTCAGGCACATTATTCCAAAAAAAACATCACTGTGAAATCAGCATGGTGTTACCCAACAGAAGACAACATGTATCTGTAGGTTTATGTGCAAAACTAATTTATTTACAAAACAAATGGCACAGTTGTGACAGTAAGTGCTTGGGCACAATTTGAATGTGATTAATTGCTGCCCCAACTATAAGTCCTAAAAGAGATGGAAGATGAAACATCAGCACAAGCTCCTGACCAAAGCCACAAAGGCTCCCCCTAGAGTGGGCAAATATTGCCCAGGAGAAACTGTGCCAGATACCATTAAGGCTGTTCACACAAGTCACAGGCAGGAGGCAAGCAGCACTAATCAAAAACCCTCCGCTTCTCACGAGACATGGTTTAGACAAACGAGATCTGTTCAAGCCTTTCAATCAAACAGCATAATACACATGAATCACTGCAGGGAAGTGAGTGCGTAAAAATCTAAAATCCTAAAAATATTTGTTTCAAGTCAAGATTATAGCATGTTTAAACCTGAGAGTAGACCTTATAATAATCTACTTCTACAGCCAAACTTGTTACCACAGATGAATAGGTTAAGAGAGCACCCAGCAAACAAGTGTTCTATTTTATCAAAACAATGTTTCCCCAATCAGTTACACAGGCAAGGGGCAGGGGGCAAAGGAAAAAGAAAAATGAACTAAGGAGTATTAACAAGACAAAGACACTAGGAATGGTAAGAGGACACAAAGTCCACAAAGTTCATATCAGACAGCCAGTTTGCTTGCAACCAGTGAGGGCTTCCTTTGGGGTAGATCCTGAGGTGTGGGGATGTGGTCTCCAGTGATCTCAGTTTTCTCTGCTGTGGCTGATGGAAGCTGTTTATTCTTCATCTTGGCTTTTGCCATGTTATAATCACCTGAATCAAAGTACTTTTGCTGCAGAGAGAGCAAACAGTTTCAGTTATGCACCTACATTGATTATGATTACAATGTATTTTTTCCTCCCAGGTTAGATCACCCCCACTGCAACAGCCAGCTTTCTCCCCAAAAAAGAATGTTTATCACACATCAGCCTGTGAAAAATACACTGGTCAGTTATTTTAGGATGAAACGATACCCCTTTCTGCAGTCTTTTCCTCAGCAGGTCTGAACCACCAGGCTTAGTGCCGAGATGCGGGTACCGAGCCTTCAGTTTGACTTCCTCTGCTTTTTCGGGACTCACAACCTTATCCTGCATCTCCTGCAGAATACAGCATTGTTAATATAGACCGCGAGGACTCACTAAGCAAAACTAAACAACAACAAAACACAGCTAATTAACAACAGAAAGCAACAAATACCAAACCAGCATACGCCTTGGATCTTATAAGGTATCAAGCACTGTAGCTAGAGAGCTAGTTAGCCAAGTTAGACAACGTAGAAAAAGGAATACAATTTAAGGAACTAAATGGGGAAATCACACCAATATGCTAATCATTGATTTTGTATAACAGTACATTTAGTTGTGGTGATTTATATTTGATTTCCACTAAGCTAGCATTAGCTTTGGAGCATAATTGCAACAATTAGCTAGCAAGCAAGCTCCCTAGCCATCTAGCTAGCTATGTCATTTGCTAACGCTAGCTAGCCACATTGTGAGTTATGATCAGCTAACCTGCTGCTCCTCTGTGGTTGCCTCCTCCATAGCCTGATTTGCTGCTTGAGTTTCGTTAGACATTGTAATAAATATAACTATGACAGATATACAGCACTTAACAGTACTTCCTTTCTTTACCACGACAACGTTAGCTAAGTCGTGCGTCTCCCACTAACCAGATCCTCCACCACAATACTCGTACAGACAAGTAATCTAGCTAGCTTAGCTAAAATAACTTTTATTGATAGAGTAGCCATGCATGCGTTGGTTTGTGAAATACCGCCCTCTACCGGAGTGGGGGTACTACTGGAAAATAAGTATCTACGTGAGGAAAACAAATAAGTTCTGGCAAATCATACGAATGTAGTATATTTTGATGTTAGTAAAGTTACACTATTAAACTACTCAAGACTCAGATGTAGAAAGGAAAGTAAAAGTTTAATTTAATCGAATCATAGGGAGTGGTTTTTAACCATGACAATAAAAGTTGTTTTATATAGTTTTCCAGATAGTTACATTACAAAGACACTTTGTAATACATTCACAAATGAGAGAGGAAAACTCAACAACAGTCACAAAGACAGCACTAAGAGTTCATGGAAGGGTAGAGAAGAGAAATCCAGAGTTGTCATTCAGCTCTAGATAAGGTTCAGAAGAAAGTATTTAGAAACACAGTAAACAAGTCAGAGTTGTAAGGCCTTGGCGTGTGACCTAGTTGGTAGTGAGAAAAGGAATTCAGAGAGATAAGGGAGAGATGATGTTAAGTGCTGTAAAAGTGAAGACAAGAATTTTAAAATAAATGTGTTGCTTTCTCAGGAATTAATGATGGACATAAAACACAGGGGCCATGTTTGGAAGAAGTGTTGTTCAGGACCCAAGCAGCTGTCTTTTAGAAAAAGAGGATGTAAATAGCCCAAGTTGGAAGCAGTGAGTAAGTTTTGAATATCTTAACCAGGACAGTCTTTCAAAAAAGGTTCATACATATTACTGAGTTGAAGCAAAAAAAGGTGAATTATAACTATTCCCAGGATTTAAGAAAGAAGTAGATGATGAACTAGATACTTAAGAAAGAAGTAGATGAGAACTAGAGGTGGGATGGAAATTATCCTATCAGATTTGTTTTAGAGTAGGTTTGGCTGTTGCAATCTTGCAGTTGGATGGAAAATGACTATCTATAGACTAGATGAAGAAAACCTAAGTCTGGGACAGAAAACAGGAAGAATCTTTAGTGTAGTGGGTAGAGGGTATTTTCTTGTAACTGCCAACAACCGCACAGTACTGACCTGAGGCAAATCTTTACATGTTGGTCAAAAAGAGCTAGTACAAACACATACAAGAAAAGAAATATTTTATTGATTAGAAGAAACAGGTTTTACTAAAATTACTTTAACATAAATAATATCCCTTTGGCTATTTATAGCTACATGCTCCACAAGTAACAGAGTCATTACCCAGTCATACAGAATATAGTTTTTAATATCCACAAGTTACATGTTTTGACACAACCATGAGGAAATGTTTAAAATAATGGAAATTAATTTAGGAAGTACTCATTGGGCAATTGGTCCTTACATTTTCCAAACATACTAGACTTTGGAAAACACAATTTAATTTTGTTACATTATTGATTCTATTGCAACTGAAGCACTGTCACAGTTAAGCTTAACAAGCATCGCAGAACAGAACAGACATTAATGTTAATCAGTGAGCTCTCCATATTATTCAGCCCTTCCTTTCAAATAAACCAGGATGATGCAAAGGTGAGCCCATCAGCAAAAACAACTCATGTAAACAAGGATGAATGACTGTATTCACACAAAATTATACATTTCTCATAAAACTGAGAAAATATATAGCAGAAAGATTTAAGGAAACACTTCAGCTCTGTATTCTTCTCACTAGGTAGTAAAGTACAAAGAATAATAGCACCACGCCTATTGATACATAGCACAGGATCTTCCGGTTATCCCTGCCAGAGCGAACCATTGTGGAAAACCTCTTCACACTCCCTGTCAACAGTCCAGTTGCACTGAGGAAGTTTGAGTCCTGAAAAAAAATTAAAACAAAATCACCTCTAAATGTTATTAAAGCTAGCAAATAACTAAAAAAGGTCTTCAAATACCTCACACTTCTATGCCATGAAATCACTATATTATTAATCAACTCTAATGATATTGTTTCCAAACACATGAATGTATCTTTGATAACTTTATACATCTGTTTTAAGACTAAACGTCTTAGATTTTTAAGGTCAGCATGTGTCCACCATAGCTTAGGGTCATTCACAGCATAACACACCATGCCATCCAAGTATGAATTCTGGTCTTCGGCCTCTTTATCAATATCATATGCCAGCTGTGGATGAAGAACAGAAAGGTTCCCATATTGGTGTTGTGAACAGGGGACCTCTAAATGTACAGCATGTATGTGTTCTTTATGGATTGTACTGAGCAAAGCTGACATACAGACTTCAGCCTGGATACTTTGCTTGCGAGATTATCAGCCAGGAGTTTGTTTTCTGCATCCAGCATATCATCTACAGCACCATGTCCTAAAAGGCAATGGTAGAACAGGGACACACTTCCTTCAGATGAATCGATGTAAAAATAAATGTATTTAATATTCTGTTAAAAGTGAAAGTGCGACATCCATCTGTAATAAAGGATTAAAGTCGTAAAAAGTGACAAAACAGAATTAACTTTTTGTGGGTTGATATTAGACCAGTATCCGTGAAATTAAGTTTGCCCCTCCAAAATGTGTCATCAGAGAACGCTAATTTAAGAAATGCAAACTACTGTGACGAAAAATAATGTGTCTGACATAATCTGACTATGTGAAAGATAAACCTTTTGCGATTTTGGCTATGAGTAACATGACAATCGCATACTCAAATTTATTTGGCTACTCAGACAGGCTAGCTAGCCAACTATTTTAATGTAGCCATGCACACTAATGTTAGCTAGCATATATACTAACATGAAACGTTAAGTACTGCATAACTATTCTTTTCTTTGTAATTATTATACTCAAGATAGTCATTATTAGATATTAAAGTACTTATTATTACATATTAAAAAAGCACCAGAAATGTCTGTTTGGGCTTAAACGACAATACACAAACCAACTTTAAGTATATTGCTGTGGATATCTTGCTACGTGTCACTTACCCCTATTCCAGTTATCAGCCATCTTAATGCATGAACTTTCAGGGTCCTGCTAATTCAGAAGCCGTCAAAACAGCGAAGCAGTAGAACTAAAACTTCAACGCCTTAAAACGAAAATAGTTGTCAAAATTCACGACCATCTGTGAAACAGTTGCACTATAAATATCAAAACAAGTCAGGTAGATTACGAAACTCGCAAAATGGAACAGCAGACAGGAAGCATTGTGGGATATGTTAGTCCGCCTGCCTACGTTCGTTTAGATGGATGATCGAGAACATCCTTGGCTCCCTCACTCAGTTTCGTTGCTAAGATGTCTGGCTAGAGAGCATCCTCAGTATAAAGCCAGCCAACAGGTAGATAATGTAGCTAAGATTAACGATGTTATTAACTCCCTCTTTATATATGAATCAGTCGTAATGCATTTGGTTGTGCTTATAACGATTGGCATAATACAAACAGCAAAAATAAATGAATACATAAAAATACTGTTGATAAAGGGCGGCCAGATTACCGTTACCTAGCTAGCCGTTAGCAAGCTATTCTTTGGGAGCTAGTTTAACTAGGCTACTGGTATGCTTTAGCTATGATGGGCTGCTGACTATTTACTCTTTCGTGTTTTATTATTATATTTCCTGTCTTCATAAATGTACTTTTTAAAATGTATATAAGTAAGTAATTGTAGATTATTATAAAGCTATCGCATATTTTATATTTTTCAGTTGTGTAGCTAATTTTTGTGTTTTTTTTGGTTATTTTTAGCATAGTTGAGAAACACATAATAACAAACCCCATTTTGGTCTGGAGATATACTTTTTCTTTTTCCGATAAATTTGCTCATTTTTTCCACAGAGACCAACGTCTGGTAAATGCATGGACATTTTAACAAGCTATTGCGAAGCTCTTATGTTAGTAAGGTCCCTTGAACCTTCACATTTTGTTCGAAATTCCCTATGTGGTGGTATGTACTCTAGGCTGGTGCCCACTATGTAAAATCCAACGAAATAAGTGATTATTTAAAAATCATCTATTTATTAGCTAATAGTCCAGAACTCAATCAAAACAGTCTAAAATGATATACCAGTGATCAGCATTATTTTTAAATCTAGACAACAAATAATTTTAGCATATGTTGTAATTTTGTGTTATAGCAGCCTTTCATGCAAAATAATGTATTGTAAACTAATTTTGGAGTTTTGGCAACAATTTTTACCATTCTGTAAATCAGCTATCTAGGCAATTAAAGTGCTTCTCCACCAAATATAAAAATATAATATTTTGACATAAGCAATTGATTTAACATATTTAATCTCTTAGTTTATTAGAATAAAGCTGAAAACCCAGAAATGTTGGCCCGAAAAGGCCTACTGCCTGAGGGATTTCTGCTGACACGACTGGCTGAAGATGCCACGCAGCCCAACCGCTTCCGCACCAAATCACAGCGGGCTCGCTTCATCACCAAAAGCGGATCATGTAATGTTGCTCATAAGAATATACGGGAACAGGTAAAATACTCTACTCATTGCTTTATGCATTGTCAGGTTTATGCCAGGTTTATTCACCTTCCTGTTGAAATGAGCAAGATCTTTATTACATAGTCGGGCATGTAATACATTCTTTTGTGAATTAAGTGGTATCCTCATGTGAATTGTTGCTGAAACTCCCTACATTTTCATTTCCATTTGCAGGGTCGGTTTCTCCAGGATGTCTTCACCACCATGGTGGACCTCAAGTGGCAGCATTCGCTCCTCATCTTCACTTCAGCATTCCTCTGTTCTTGGATGCTCTTTGCCATGGTGTGGTGGCTCTTGGCCTTTGCCCATGGCGACCTGGAACCACGTGACCCCAATGAACCTGGGCCTGTGCCCTGTGTCACTGCCATTCACTCTTTTACCTCAGCATTTCTCTTTTCCATTGAGGTGCAGGTGAGGAACTAGTGTGAAGGAAGGAAGATCTGTAGATCGTCCAGATAGTTTTAAATCAGCAGTTGAATTTGAACTGCTTATTCAAATAAAAGAAATGAATGATGATGAAATGACTAAAATATTTTACGCCAATCAGAAGAGATTTTTTGACTTGTGTGGGACAGATCATGATATGATAATGATGGATGCCATAAAAAAAAGCTAATTTTGTAAACTGATTGACTTATTTCAAGTGAGTTTTCTACAAAGATTTTCACCAGTACCAGTAATGTATTTTTGTATTTAGTTTGGTAAACATCTGCTCAAAAGACCCTGCAATTTAACATTTTAACTAATTTGTTAATAATGTCAGGTGACCATTGGCTTCGGTGGAAGGATGGTGACAGAGGAATGCCCATTGGCCATTACTGTCTTGATCATCCAGAATATTCTGGGCCTCATCATCAATGCTGTCATGCTGGGCTGTGTCTTTATGAAGACAGCTCAGGCTAATCGGCGAGCAGAGACGCTAATCTTCTCTCGCAATGCTGTGATTGCCCCACGCAATGGCAGACCCACATTCATGTTCCGTGTTGGAGACCTGAGGAAAAGTATGATCATATCAGCTACCATCCAGCTGCAGGTGAGCAGGACTTTAGTTGGGAAATTGAAGGTATTTAGCTCCATCTATTTCTTGCATGGTGTTACAGTATACTTGTGTGGTTATCCAGTATTACACTGGAATCTTTTGTTTATGTATCTCTTGGTTAAAAAAAAAGTGTGTGTATGTATGTATATGTATATATGTATGTATAT
>JAOXYF010000007.1:8157707-8175283 GCA_028565775.1 Sternarchorhynchus goeldii | reverse complement strand
TATATATGGTTTGTAGCTAGATACATTCATGAAGAATATGAACTACAACGTAGTTTGTCTTAGTGCTTTTACTAATATAAAATTTACTGAAAGAGTCCCAGGATAAGATTTAGTTGCACATTTACATAGTGATCAGTAACAAGCAAAGTGAATAAAAAATGGGAAAATAACAAGTCAAGTTTTTACATAAAAGTTCTGAAGTGTTTAATTTGATTAAACTAAATACTGAGTTAATGCAACAAAAAATAAAAGGGTGTGTTATTGTATTATTCATTTAAAACATTAAATGTCCACAGTACATAATCTCTAAATATATCAAACCTAGAAAACGTTCATATGAATTTGCAAGTTGGTCACAAAACTTTTTATGACTTTTGCACAAAGCCTCTCACACAGCGCACGAGCACCACCACAGCCCGAGCAGGGAGATAAACAGACAGAGGAGTGGCATACCCACAGTGTGACCACTGTTGCATAAATTACTGTTGCAACACCTGTAGGTAAATCCGGACACCGCAGGAAACATCTGAGACAGACGAGAGTTGTCGCAGTCCGTGTACCTGATGCATTGCCGAATCGTTTTTCCTCCTACCACAGATAAGTTGTACGCATAAATGTCCGAGTGGCGGTTAGGTGATGATTCTGGGCCAATTATTTGGTTAATTTGTCAACTCAAATCCGTACAGGCCTACCTTTCTCGTGCAGAGACAAACAGGAGTCCTCGTAAGAGCATTCTTGCACGTTTTCACACCACCCACTGTAATAATTCGAGCATTTATAGCATCGGAGAGACGAGCCTACAGAGGAGAAGCGCATTCCATAATGCTTATTGCCTGTTTCAAATACAAAACACCGGGGTCATACACAAAACAAGAGATAACGGTCGAATAGTCAAGATATGAATTACATAAACTTACCAAGGCTAATAGTCACCGAACATATTAGCATGAAAAGTCCAGCGGAGTATTTCATTGTGCTGGTGCTGGATACCTAAACAAATTAGGAAAACTTTTACATCCTAGTACAAACAATGAACCGAATACAAAAAGTAAAAAAAAAGTCACGAGGCTATTTAGAGTTGAAGAGAATAATAAGATAGCTCTATTAAACAATATTAATGTACTTACCAAAGTTCAATATGTTCAATGAAACTTTCAGCTGAAAAGAGTCAAACTCCCACAGAAAACACTCGTTCAGTACAAAGATCGACAATTATTCCTAATGCCGCCTCTTCTCTGCACGAGCTCTCGCCCAACCTCACCCTTGCCCTCCTTGAATGACGTTATTGATGGCAGTGTAGGCATCCATGCTACGCTGCACATGTCAAATAACAGCCCAATCACTGACTAAGATATAAACTACCATTAGTAGACAAGAAAAGACTAGCACCCAGGAAGGCAATCATTTTACTTTACATAATCGTCGATTATCAAAAATCACTGCACAAACAAGTATCCATAAGTAAACATTTACATATGAACCACATATGCTGTTTCTAAACTCAGCCTGGTTATAGTTATTACTTTTCTCAACATCTCAACAGACTGTTTGACATTCAATACTGTACTAAGGTGCCCAGCTACACAGCTGTGTCAAATAGATCTAAAATAAGATAAAAAAAAATGTAATTACAGTTTTACTAAATGCCACAAAGACTGAATATCAATAAATCATTGATTTAGTTCAAAACAATGTTCTGTGTAAGGGTATGGTGAAGACTGGTATCTGGGAATAAAAAAAGTATTCAGCCATCTTCTCTTGTGCTGCAGCTGGGTTAACAATAACAGCTATAGACTTGCTGCCACAGAGATTCAGGCACTTAGCTTTTTTCAATGGGTTGTTTATAACTGCTGGGACCAACAAAACATGATATACTCTTGTCATGCTGGCTGTTAAAACGGTGATTAACTGTGAGCACAAAGTTTTATTTTCTTTTGTTCTGGGAACTGTTTTATCTTAATTAAATCTCAGTGTTGATCCATCACTGTTGTGCTTCTCCCCCAAAATCCCAAACAACACATGAAGAAATGTGCAAACCACACATACTGACCAAGTTATCAGCATGCTGGAAGAGTTGTGAGCATGACATGATATTTGTCCCAATGCCAGGAATCAGCCTGCAGCAAGAGGAACTGAGAACACATGAACAATGAGCTCGCGGTTGGACTTCAACAAAGAGGACTTGATCTTTGTTTCTGTTTTCTTCATCGGTTTTAAAGCGCTGAAGGATACAGAACGAGACGATTCATGGTTTTAACCTGATACACTCTGGATTGTTTGGAGTATCATTCCAAGGCTGTGAATGTATAACACTTAAGACAAATATTTTATTTAATAAGCTACTCGGTCAAAATAATACAAAAAGTAAACGAAATAAAATACAAAATACAGGAACACAAATACAGGAATACAAAATCTTTATTAACCATTATATATGCAGAGTATACATCATTAAGCTTACATTTTGAGTGGATTTATACATTACATAACTACAATCTCCAGCTATAATATTCCTTAAGTTCACATATAGTTTGTAACTATGTATTTCCAGTGTTATAGTGTATTCATGCAAATACTAAGAGTGTGATGTATAGAACTATGTAAATGTTTGTATTTAGTGACAAAACTTATTTGTCTTCACAAAAAGAATAAAAACATTCATTTGAATATAAACCTGAAATCAGAAAATGTTTTTGTTCCTACAAAGCTTAAAATGTTGCTCCCCCAAATTTGTTATTAAACAACACACCAACAGCATATAGTGTGGTAACAATACAAAATACAATACAGATCATTGTGGATACAATTACAAAAAGGTGTGAATCATGAAATACAAAAGTATGAATTTTGATTTGGAATTTACATTTTGGTACATGATGCTTTTTAAGAAACAGACAAACAAAACTTGCCAAGCCATAACAAAATCCTACGCTTGGTTTTGGCTCATGTTATAAGAATCTCAAACAAAATGGAGGAGGATTGGTGGTGAGTAAACAAATACATACTGATTCATACTGATTCATACCGATTCATACCGATTCATACTGTGTTAAAGACACTGAGCAAAGTTCAATAAATGTGTATCTTTACCAAACAAACAAAAACAACAACAACAACAACAATCATTCTTTACACACCAGGAAGACCATAAGTAGCAATGGATGTTCCACACCATCCTAAAGAAAACATACACGGAACTCACACACACACAAAAGCAAAACAGAAAGACCACTATTACACCATATTAAATGATAGAGCAAGTGTACTGTATGTACAAAACTACAAAAGCTTTTACATTTAATGGTATACCTCATTATGAGATAATAGTCTATACACAACAAAGAACATGTTACAAAACAAAAAAGTAAACAGAACACACTGTACTACTATCTAGTACAACTGTGCCGATAAATTGGGCTTTTATCTAGATTTTGAAATCAGGAATGCTAGGCATTAAATGCTACTAAATGAACAAAGTACTCAAATATATATGCAGACAACATGCATCATATGGAAGTATAAGAGTTTAACATAGAACAGTAGAATGAGGTTATTTATGGAAAAAAATAGATGGTGCATTTTAAAGCTTTTTCACTCAAATCAAAAAGTGGGCAGAATTAAAAGCAAAAAAAAATATTTTCTAAAGCCATGAGCACATGCTAGAGATTAGAAGTTTGTAAAAGACCAAAAACATTACAAAATAAAGACTAGATCCATAATTTTATATAAATTCTTACAAGTTACAGCATAAAACATCTTTTTTATATATCTTTGCAAATATAAAAGCTTTGAACTGTATTTTGTCTGAATAATATATAATAGTTGTGCAGATAACATGCAAAATTAATTGCTGCATCAAATTTCTCTCACAAAGTTAAAATAAAGTGAATCATTAATACATAGTGTAGAACAAATACTGCATAGGGGCATATTCTCCATTTAAGTGCTTCTTTAAATGTGAGATATCATGTCACAAACTTTCAAAGTTATAGCAAATATGATAAGGATATATGATAAGGATATATGATAAGGATATATCCCACATTATTTTTATGTCTTTTAATCACTGTTTCAGTAGAAACTTTGGCAATAAGGGTTAAGACTTTTTAGCAGCATCACGATGAATTTTTTTTTTTTACTAATTTCACTTTGTCCACAAAAAAAAAGGGTGAATAAAATCACCCACTCTATGCAAAAATAATAAATGCCAGTACACAGAGATTTTAGATGTCAAAAGCTGTTTAAATCCACAGTATTCCTCACTGTTTAAAAAAATGTTCTATTTAATATTTTCAAAAAACCCCCAATGTCTGTAAATGTATAATACATTGCACATGGTATCAATGTTACTTAGTGGCAAGAAACATACACTGTAAATAATATAGTACAATAAAACAAGTTGTACTTGAAAGTGACAAGGTATTCAAGCATAATACCGTTGTCTTCAAAATCTTTGTTCTTCCGATCTACTTAAGAAGAGAACTGTTCGAAGTTAAAATGTCCAGTTTAATACTTACACAGCACGGGATATAATTACACAAGAACAACAAATCCTGTAAGTATAAGGCATTAGCATTTTGCATATTGCATTTCAAACCATGTTGAAGACTAGACATAAATTGCACCGTGCAGAGATATGATTGCATAATGCATCATGGCACATTCATAATCTATTCAATCAGTAATCAAAAGGATTTTGCTTAAGCAGAGACATAAGAGACTAAATAAAAGGGTTACTGAAATGAAAAGATTGGCTCTTAGTTCAAGAAATAAACTCTATGAATTTCACTTTTAAAGAGAGAGCATTTTATGTCTGAACGCTTATCAGCAAGTTGCAAACCAACATCTCCTTCCACCTAAATGAATGCATGAAACAGGTCACAATAATATATAAAAAAACATATATATTTTGTCATAAAGTAAGTAAACCCATATGTATACATTACAAACAAACAAACAAAATCCCTTTAAAAATACAAATACCGAGACTAAGTGATCTGAGGATAATATATGAAGAAAATAAATCCATAAAATGTCGTATCCAATTTTCATATTCCCACTATTTCTTTTATACCCTCAAACAATAAGTGCTTTCCTTTTTCTTTGGAGCATCAAATCACATGAAGTAGCACATTCCAGGAATTTGTAGGTGTGAAAGTGCCAATGTCCTGCAAAGGCATTCAGACTACTCTTATACAAGAACAGTAGAAGTGCTGACCAGGCTATTGTAGCAGCAGGGCCATTGTCATACAAACTGGCCAATCACATAACAGCCTTTGGTCAGCTCACACCTACAGAGATGGCTTTTTGGAATATTACTGGATGAAGGACAGGCTCTAATCAATCAATCAAATATCAGGATAAAACTCTGAATTCACATCCATATTTTGCAGCACGGGTTTTTGTTCTGTGTTAGACATTTTGCTTAGTACTTCTGATGAAAGTGTGTAGCTGCTCCCAGACTTCTCCTCAAACCAGCTGTCTAGTGGTCTCTTGCCATCGAAGTTGGTAATGGGTGGGCCATTAACAGCCAGGGTGAGAAGGTCATTCATCTGCTCCAGCGTAAGTCTGGACCGGTTGTTCCTTCGCACCTTGTGTAAAGATCCTCGTCCTTTATCGCAGCAGACAGTTGATGTCGGCAGGACCCTGACCACCTGCAGAATCTGATTGAGCAAAGGAAAACGCTGTCTGTATCTGCATATATGATTCATCACTTCCTTAAAGCCATTCATACTATAATAGTCAGCTTTGAGATCCCGCCATTCTCCTATAAGGCTTCCTCGTACATCCATTCTGTCATGTGAAAGCTCATGACCTGATGATGGAATCGTCTCCAGATGGTCAAAGATGAGGAGAATCTCTTCTTCGCCATAGGTTCTGAGGTCATTCTTGTTGCATGGCCAGGAGGCTAGATCGAGCACACTGCAAGCCTGCACAACAGAACGGCTACGCTGGTCGATGCGCTGTGCCAGTATGCCCTGGCTGCGCTGGCAGATCTTTTCCCGGATGGACTGGAACTTGGATTCTGCCACCCGCAGATTCTTGAGGTCAACACCATTGAAGCTCTCGCGGAAGTTCTCCTCAAACTCTTGCAGATACTCTCCTGGGGAATCAACCAGCTGGCCAATCTCATGAATGGCCTCCTCGATCTTGGCATCAACATGAGAGACTAGGAGATAATCTCCCTGAAAGATGAAGGCAAGGCGTGACAGAACAGCAATGATATCCAAAAGGAAATAGATCATCTTTACAGACTGATAATCCATAAGGAATTGCAAGAGAGACAGCGCGATGGCTGCTGCATCTGCCCTCTGGGTCTGGTTGCTGATGCACTTAAGATGAGACACCACTTCCAGGTAGTCTTTGATTAGGGCATTCAGAACATTAGGCTCCCCAATGATCCACCGAACTGCTCGAATATCTCCAAGGAACTCTGTCTCCTCCGACAGAGTAGGTGCTGTTGATCTCAGCTCAGCCATCATACGAGGTGAATATCTGTAGAAGCTCAACAACTGCTTCAAGTTGTTCTCCAAATCATCTAAACACGACAGTTCCTTCCCACATATGGCATCTAGTATCTCCAGATGGGGGCGATGGATCATAATGGGTAGACATAATACGAACGGAATAGTCTTACGAATGGCTACATAGAGGTTTGCCCTAAGACTACAAGAAATATTGGAACCATCAATTCCCAAACCAACAACTAGCATGTCCTGTAGCTTCAGGCCCAATACACCAAAGGCACGATCAACAGCCTGGAGGTAGCCATCTACATTGCTACTACTCAACCTCTGTAAAGAGAGAAACTCGGTTGCTGGTGGGCCCTCCGTGGTGATGAACTGCACATAAACCGCAACAGTGTCTGCCAGCAAATCATCATTCTGCCCATCCATGATTACTCCGAGGTATGGTGAGAGGCGGATCTTCTCTGCCAAGTCTTCTTTGAATGCTCGGGAAATGTGGTGGATAAGTATCTGGCAATCACTCTCGTTCATGTATTGATCAACTACTTTAAGTTCACACTTCTTCAGGAGCTCTGCCAAAGGTCGGAGGTCAGAAAACGGCCGCCCCTCGACCGCAAGATGGTAAGCAGCATTGAAAAGTGTCATCATATTCCGACACATCTCCTCCGTCTTCTCAGGATGCATACGTAGCTTGTACAGTTGCAGACATTTCTTGTGCAGGTTGCTCTGGCTGTGAAGTTTGATGGTGTGAATTTTGAACTGCTTGGAACCAATGATGAAGGCAGATGTCCTTGAGGACTGAACGGTATACTGCCTGCACACGTGACACCACATCTCATTCAGTGTGGGAGAGTAACGCAAAAACCAGAATTTCTTTAGCCACTCCTGCTTGAAGCGGCGAATCCGACGACCTGGACCAACAGACAATTTAGACGAGTCGTCAGTAGCTACCAGCATATCAGCGGCGATGGATTCATCTGCGGAGTCAACATCCTGGTCGTCTTCCTCCAGTACTGCTGGAATAGGTGTCATTCCCTCCATTGCTGCAGACAACAAAAATGTTCAGTTTACATAAACTTCATAAAACAGTTAAACTGCTTAAGCCGTTTTAAATTAAACTGCCTGGTTGTTTCTGTTTGTCTTATATTGCTCTATGAAAAATCCCTTACAAAGATCTCAAAGGAGTAAAAAACAGCAGCACTGAACTGTGCCAAACAACCACACCTGCTCTTCTAACCTTAAACAGCACTGCAGTGCTTCTGGATTTATTAAATACATAGTAATACCATTTATTACAAATACTGCAACAGAACACTAAAAGTTGATGAAAAACAAAATGAGAAGACAATGTTTTTTTCCAAATATTTAATAAGATAATTAATTTACAGTTAAGTAAGTTTACAGTTCAATATAAATCATTCTGACAAATGTGATACACCAGAGCTTTGATGGAAACATTATTCGGTACCAAAGAAACAACAGATATTTATCTAAACATAGATGTTCATGCACAGAAAGAGGTATATGAACGACTAATTATTTGAATAAGGTGCAAGTAAACATCTAAACACAGCATGACACCATTCCACGGTAGAGGTGAGGCCCAGTAACAAACCTACCTCTGAGGTCATCACTGGGCAGGGGCTCAGATGGGGGTAATGCCAATGACTCAGCCTGTTCCTGTTGTTTAAAGCGGAGCAGCTCAGCTTCCAGTTCTCGTATACGTTTCTTCAGTCTCACACAGTTTGGGCAGAAGGATGTAGATGGGCCTTCGTTAGTCAAACTCTGTGAAGTAGGCTCTTCCTCCGTCACCTCCATTTTGACATATCTTTCATTAAGGCTACTCTCTAACTGCTCCATAGGGGCCAGAGGAGCCACCTTGCACTCAGTCTGGCTGAGGAATGTCTCCGCTACATGGTGGGAAAATGTCCCAGATTGGTTGAAGACACTGCTGACTTGTGCTCTTGCTCTTGGTAATGACAGAGTGCTGTTCAGTGGATTGTCCCGACTTTGGCTTGCTTCCAGCGATGCTTCTAGAACATCTTTAAATATAAGATCAATCTTTTTCTTTTTGGCTTGAGGCTGGCTATCGGCTTCCTCTGTCCCCTGCTTGCTAAGGGTCCTCCTGCCATGCAGAGCTGAGCGGAGAACGGGGCCATGACCTTCTTCTTGGAATTGGGTGAGGCCTTCTGAATTTAACCCTACAGAACCACAAGGCAGGGATAAAATAAGAGTACCATTACATAAAATGTGTCAAAGTTTGCAGAACAATATTATGAAAAGACATTTGAAGACAACAAATTGACCAAAAAGAACAAAACCTACATTACTTACCTGTAAAACCATTGTAGGTAAACCGCCAGGAACATTTCCTCTGTGATAATTTTATTGTTGACAAAAGTTGTTAAAGCTCAGTTTACATAACAGTGAATTATATTTAGAAAGGCGTGTCTATCCTTAATATGACAATTACACTTTGTAGGTATTACAAGTTTTACTAAAAAATTTAAAACAGACTTTAGTATTATCTTGCCCTACAATATGTGATAGTTTGTCCATGTTTGCCCTTTTTATTTCAATATTATATATATGCACGCGTGTGTGTGTGTGTGTGTGTGTGTGTGTGTATGGGGGAAGGGGTAGAAATGTAAACATTTCATTTTGACCTTCTGAATTTGAGGTTGTGCTCAATACAGATTCATTTCAAATCAGTGCTTAGAACAAATGCACCCAAGAATACACATTTAAACAAATGCACCCAAGAATACACATTTAAACATTATTTTTCACATATGACACGTAAAAAATTCCAGAAGTTGAATACTTTGTGCTCAGGATCCCAGCAGCAGCTCTTCAGTAATCATTTGCCCAGATGTAATAAAACTGATTTTTTATTTATTTTTTTTTTAATCAGAGACAGTAGGAGGTAGCTCACCTGTGTCCAGGTGACGGCGGATCCTGTCCTGGGAGATGCTCTGCAGTCGTTTCATGTAGTCATCACTGTACCACACACAAAGCCTCTCTCCCACAGCCAGTCTGCGACAAACGCGAAAGTAAATGTGCTCGCCGTGCTGGAAAGCACTCAGGTTCCTCTCACTCTCCTCTGAAGACACTCGGACGTATCTGAGAAAAGGACACGGAGCTAGTCATCTTTACGAGGACACAGTTGTGTACGAATGGAACATTAATGCACTGTGTAAAGCCAGGACTGTGGTCTTTACCTCATCCAATTTGCTATAGTTTCATCACAGCCATCAATATACTTGTACGTGTTGTCTTCGTAAACAATCTAAAATAAACCATCGACTCCTCAAAATCTTGACAGAAATGCCAGTCGATTCAGAAGTAACATTTAAAAAAAACAGACGTACCATCCATGAGCACATCCCAGCCTGCTTGTCCCTGGCTATCAGCTGGCCTTGGTATGGGCCAAACAGAGCCCCCTTTGGGATGTTCTCATCCATGCAGCAAACCTCCACTTCCTGGCCCTCCCCAATAATCTCAATTCCTGAAGGCACGGTGAGAGCTGCCCTATCAGGCACACCCAGCGCAACAGGTGTATCAGGCACAAATACAGGGGGACCATGGGCTGGACATTCCTCCAAAAAGAACTCCCTACACTCTTCACAGACTGCAAGGACAAAAACACATATGTAAAGCTCACTTCAGCACGGTCCCTAACGATGAAAGTTATTTCATTTGAAAACCTAATACCTACACCAGAAGTCAACATTTTGTTGTCCCACGTTGGCACAATGCTCATGGTTCACTTTTAACTTTTTGTTTGGTTCGTCAGAACTTTCACTGATGGCACTGAAATTTTACATATTGCACAGTTAAATAATGCATTAAGTTCATTATCCGATCAGTCGCATTGCACAGTCAATTAATGCATTAAGTTCATTATCCGATCATATTGTCTTGGTAGAGACTGGACAACAAGAAAAGTGGAAGACACCCAATTTATCGTTAAGGAAACTTCCTTGCCGCCCCACCTTGAGGGCAGCCCTCATGTGCATGTGTGCTAGGGTTGATCTTATTACCCTGTGCTGCAGTTTGGCTCAGTTTCCATACATGGCTCAGTCGAAAAGGTGGCAGGATCTGCCATAGTCAGTACAGGTAGGAGGGCCAAACCCTGTGTGTGTTCCTTTCACACAAACATCTTACCACTGAGGAGAGAAATCAAACAAGTAAAAACTACAAACCCCATTAATTTACGTAGTTATGCTAAAAGCATATGTATGAACTCGGTGCTGTTTTATATTCTGGAGAAAGCTTAAAATATCTGCTTTCGAAGTTGTACAGTACATGTGTCAAATCATTAAACAACAGATTTAGCACGACGTGACACATAATGCATTTTGATCGCTTTAATAATGACAACATAAAAAATATATATGTAATAAACAATATATTTATAATCTACTCAAGGAATAAGATGTTTGGAATGTCACGCAAAACGACAAGAACATGTTTGATAGTTCATTTTGGGGAAGGGCGTAATACATGAAATTCGTACATGCATTTAAAATTACACATAACAAATGGTGGAAAAGGAATGCTGTATAAGCCACATGCTGCGTTTCCTAATATCTTTTAATGTTTCCGATGTCAAACTACCACTTTCGAAGTATTCAGTTAGAAATGCTGGCGCGTGATTGGACGTCGGCACCGTCGCTCTGGGGCTACGCACGCGATGAACACAGCACAACAAACTAGACAGCAATGCGCCTTAAAAACTGTAAACTTCACTCTACCGGTTGTATTCTCCAACAAAACTGAGTAAAGTGACGAGGGCCACCGTGCATATATGATGTCCATGACCACGAGCAAAGATTTCGACGCCAGCCTATATTCGCGATTCACTTATGCAGGCGATTGGCAATTTGCCTAACGCTTTCGGAAGCCATTTTCATTGGCCACATTGGCTAGTAAGAGAAACTCACCTTCTCGAGAATACGCAGTCCGCTGGGGGGCTTTTGCGAGGTTCCCTAGCGAACAACCTATGCTGCACCCGCAACATGCAAAGCGGCGGTGACACAATGGTACACGTTAATTTCACTAGTCCAGGGCGATGTAAAGTTTATCATCTCAAATATTTGTAACGAGTCAGCTGCTTCGCTCAGCTTTGACCACCATCTTTTTTTATTACAGGAAATGACATGGAAAACGGAAGAAAGCTGCGTTTATGGAGAACCGGGGTAACATGCAAAATGGCAAAAGTTGCATTTTACACGCAGCAATCACAATATTTAACCGGTCACACGTCTATAATTTCCGAACTAGGGAAAACTATTATCAGTTCAGGTCGAGTTTTTAAAAACTATTTCTACTCTTAGATCAACAAATATAAGAACATTTATTCTATGAAAAAAGTTACTTATTACCTAGAAATGGGCTTTCCAGATATTTTTAAGGCTAAACATTCACGGTTTCGACATGTTCGTTGCACATTTAACCCTACATCTGACAGTAAACGACTTCCCCCAGCATGTTTTTTTTTATATATTTGAGTACAAGAATTTTTATCTCAAATCTATCAATTATAAAAAAAATTACTTGTTATCGCCCTGAAAGCGATCCATCTGTCAGTTATGTCTATTGAAGACGCCCCACTATAACATCATGTTGTTGCTGAACAAATGTAATGGGTACTAGTAAAATTACCAATAGTATGAAAGAGCAGCGTTTGATCACTCAAAATATGTAGGAGGAGACTCATTTTCTTGGTCAATTTATTAACAAAAATGATAAAATAAATAAATACAAATTGATCAAATGCTCCTAATATTAATTTCTTCTCACGGTCCCTACAGTATTTCTAAACACTGCATACAAACAACTCAGCACAGGCTCAAATACAGGAGAGAGGTAAGAGAACCAACTGATTCACTCACAATGTCAGGCGAACGAACAAAGCAAGAGCTCTGTAACAGAAAAAAGTCAAAAAAATAAACACACTCCTTTTTAAAATCATTATTAAAAAATACAAACAATTTTACAAATATTCATATTGTGTAATAAACAATTTACACATAGTTCAGCACACCAGGTGAATGTTTTGTAATTTTACTCAAATCGCTACAATGCATCATCCTCTTTTGTGTTTTATTAGTGGAAGATTTTTTTCCTTTTTTTTTTGCACGCGTAAACAAAAAAAACTCCTCCAATTTAACAGCTGACTGCAGATGAGGTAAGAGACAAACACACGTACCCCCAGATGCACACAGACAGACCGACACACACAAAAAGGTGTACAACATCAGGGAGATTACAACTGTATAGATGAAATGCATCAACAATACTAGAAGGCCACAATCATGACTGAGTATTTAAAAAAAACAAAAAACAAACAAAAAAACCCCCAAAAAACCAAAGAAACAAAAAATTTAAACTAAAACTACAGTGAAACATCACTGAGGGAATATAATATAATATAATGCACATGTGCGAATATGACTTATCTAAACACTACAAAGGGTAAAGTAACTAGATGTACAACTGGAATGAGTCTGCAGAGGCTCCCATTTATGCATACACATTGTAATATGGTCCCTATATTCTCACTTCTCAGACATTGTAAATTCCCAGTTACACACCATTGAAGAGTGATGGGAAAAACTTAAAGCGGCAAAGAAAAGAGAAAGAGAAAGGACACACCAGGCCAATTTCTGACATGATTCTGTAATCCATTCATCATAGCAGAAATGGACTCAGGATTTTACTGATATGTCTTTAAAATAAAAATGTTTATAAAAGCTTCCTAAAAGCAAAATGCACATTTTCTATCTCTTTGGGTAAACAGACTGTATAATGTGAATGCAGGTTCTTACATACATTCCTCTCAACACCCCCCCCCCCCCATCCCCAACCTGTAAGACCACATTAGACCAGCTGCCCTCCTTTATCTCTTCACCCAGTGGTCCATGGGAAATAATTCAGCATGGTGCACTTACAAAGGCAAAAGTGAATAGAAGGAAATGGTCCATTAGATTAAACGTGAAGAAATTCTCCAAATTTCAAAGTTCACATAAGTACAAGTGTCCAAGTTTATGGCATACTTATAATTCCTGCATGTAGCTGTTAAAATGTATGACTGATTACTAACATATGCTAGAGATACCAGTCTGAAAGTGTATTTGTTCATCATTATAAAAAAACAACAACAACAAAACTAAACAAACAACAATAACAACATGCATGTATTCCTTTCTGATTTGGCATCTTCCTGCCAGACATGTGAAAAGGAAAATGATAATTCTGCATACAAATCTTACAAAATCAATTAAAATTAAATGCATATTAAAATAGATAAAACATTTATGTAAAAAACTTGCATAAGAAGGTATGTTTTAGGTTGAAGCAACTGGTCGTGTGGTGTTTTGATGGTTTCTGAAGTCTATCTAGTCTGTCAGCTTGCAGGTTCTTTGATCGTTGCTAAACTGCCTAGGGTAAATTCTGAATACCTGATTCAATTCATTTGATTTTTCAGTGTGGAACAGAAACAGAAAAAGGGCGGTACCATTAGCTAAGTAATTACTTAGGATAAAGACATAATGAAGTATTATGCTACTGGCACAAAACAGTCCTAGTTAGTGACTCAGTAGGAAAGACTAAGAAAAGAAAGAAATATCCATTTACAAAGATGCTGTATTTTGGGGGTGGGGCTTAAAAAAGTACAACCTTTCATTAAACCTCAATGAAAAGACAATTCTGTAACAGTAGCAGATATGGATTACATACATAGTGATGAGTCTTTTCCACTAGTAAGTGTCACACTGAAGATTATATTGAATTCTGATGTCATGACAAGTCCTGTGGCCAAACGAGTTATGAATGTATCATTAATGTATCATTTGCTAACGAACTGTGAGAGTATTACTTAGTATACTTTTAAGAGTATTACTTAGTATACTTTAAAGTAATACTAAGGGTATCACTGCTGAAAGTGCATAAACAATTTATAAAATTAGGAACATCTATTCACATGTATGTTTTATTATGAACTGCATCCACAAAAAAAAGGGAAAAGAAAAAACCCCAAAAAAACAAAAAACCATTCAAACTTTCATACTGTTGAATACGCCACAAATAACCGCGCTAAAAAGGGACTAATTTTATCACAATATATGGAACGTTTCCTTTACAGACAATTTTTAGCTTGTGCAATTATTGATAAATATATTTTGTTCAGGATGTTGAAAAACAAAAGATTAAAATACCTCTTAAGGCAACTCCTTATAGAACGTTTTTTCTTATTTCTTTTATGTTCTTTTTAATTTTTTTTTATTTTTTTTTTACATTTTAAAAGGGAGCATGAGGGGAAACATCTATGTCAACTACAGACAGCCAGAGAAAACCAGACAATCACATCATTAACACCACATTATTACACCCAATTTACTTTTACCCAATAAAATCACACAACCTGCAGCTGTGCTGGTTATGTTTTGAAGATCGAGGATTTAACACAAGGGCTTCTAGAGAAGAAATATCTGATCAACTCATCTGTGGTGATACAATGGTAGCACAGGAGAGGGACTATTGAGAGATGATACTGTATGAAACAAGGCACTCTAGGGCACCTGTACAGGACAGAGAGGAGGAGCGTTGCTTAACAACCAAACTCTCTCACACTCGTAATGAGCTCGACAATGACAGCTTTTAGAAGGCCATAAAATGTCCTTTCAGGGTATCTGACTTTATATTACGATAACAGCTTGCAATGATATGAAGAATTTGAAGTCTGTTACCCAGCCCTAGTTCAGAGGGTAATGCAGGTTAAAAGGAATGCTTAAGGTTGATCGAGGGTTCACAGTAGAGTGGGAGGAGCTGCAGCACGCTTCCCATGCACTTGGAAGCAATGACTTCGTCTGGACTTGACCGTTTTTGCAAATAAAAACAAAAACAACTGGTCATGGTCCTCATAAAACAAACTCTAAATAGTATATTTACTATGTCATGTTTGGTTACATCTTAGTAAAACAGTCCGATTTAACTAGACCTATCCTGACCTGGAAATGACAATTGTGCAAATAAGTTTTTTAAAAAAATTTTTTTTAACATATTGTAATGAACAGAAGCACATTTAGGTTGTCCCCAACCACCACCCCCCAAGAAAAGTATTTTTATATTTAATGTTGAGCAGAGCAAAAAAAAAAAAGGCCCAATGGTGTGTCAACATGGATCAAGTTCATGTGACTATAAAGATATGTAAATTTGGAAAGAATTTATGTAAACATACTGGAGTTGAATGTGTGATGAAGAAACCCAGGATGACTCAAGAATGTATGCGAAAAAAAAAGAAAAAAAACCAGAAACAGAAGGGGTCGATTCAGAGGAGCTAATTGGTCAAACTGGGGTCTGATCTTTTGGTCTTAAGGATGGTAAAAAGAAAGGCTCAAGGTGACTAGGATTCAAAGCCTTACAGAGAATCCCTCCACTCGCAAGGGAAGTCAGCATCACAGCATCATTAAACGCTCTTCATATAGAAGAAACGCTGGCAAGCACAATGAACAGGAGCAGACATGAGGATCGCCTAACTTTAAGACGCTTTGCCATGCCTAACAAAGCCTTTCAAGAAGTTTTTAGTGCGTTTGCTTTAGTTATTTGCAATAAGCTTGTGCTTTAAATTCAGGGTTTTCCGTCTTATTACTAAATTTGGCTCAAACGTCAAACCCTCAAGTTTAAGACAGCAAATTGTGAAATATTATTGTCGTTCATGTATGTTTAACATACAGAATGGTTTGGGGATCAGGGGTGTAATATTTTTGTTGTTTTCTAGACTATACATAAAATATGCTAGCTAATGTATCTATATTCTGGAATTAGAAAAAACCATTTGGCAGTTTAGAATAATAAAAAAATAAACATTACACTCATTATGCAATGCTCCTCTCTTTGCAACAAAGAGAGATACTTGCATAAATTATGCCATTTTAACACCTTCAATAACAGATTACTGTTTTCAGAAACAGAAAAGCACTTGTTTTTTGTGAAGACTAGGAAGACCTGAATACATTTTCCTCTAAAAAAAAAATACTCCTTAGACATGGACATCTTTTCTCTTCTCCTCAGTACGGTGAGTCTGCAATGCTTCATACAAAGACCAACAACAAAGGTATACAAATTCAATTCGAAAAGTAAAAGTCCCCCCATGGTTTTGTTTTTTTTTGGATTTTGCTAATTGATTCCGCCTCCTGGACCGAACTAATCAGCACATCCAGGTGCTTCCACCAAACTTGTGGGGAGAACCTTTCAGCTTTCTGAACCTGAATTATGCACCTCTACACCAACATGATTTCCTGATTCTGGTGTGTGGGGCAACCCCCCCCCACCACCCAAGCTCTGTCCTCTATAGAGTGCTTGCCTCAACCAATCATCTGCCTGCATGCAGTCTGCCTCTCTCCTGACACACAGCACTGGTTGTGGAGCACTGGTGCTTCGCTCACTCCTATCCTACGACTCACTGCTGAATGGAACCCAGGCAGCGGGATGAAGGTGGATGGATGGAGGGGTTGGTACAGTCCTGACCGAGTCTGACAAATGACTTCAGCAGCCTCGGTGCTGCCCGTCACTAGCAAATACTGTCCTGCTAAGAGAAAGAGACGTTTAGTTTAGGATGGGTCTTTCCAGGCCTGGCTATTAAGTCTCAGGGGGTGGGCACAACACAGTCTTGGGACGTGTGTCCCCAACACCCTCGTCCCAGAGGGGGAAAAAAAAAACGAAGACAACCTAAGAAACAAAACCTATGAGTCTCAAGAATAACTGTTGCAGGCACACACTGGTGTGATGTGATATATTAAGGATCCTCTTCCTTCATAATTACTCACTTAATTCTTTGTTGTTTTTACTCATTTTTATTGTTTCCCTTTTTCCACTAATTGGCATGACACTATTACCCCTGACTGCACACACTCCTTTGGGCATATTGGTTGACAAGAACCATGACTAGTTCACCTTGAATGTTGAAGCACTGTTGACACAGTCTCACCTTACACACACAAAAAACCCAAAACTAACAAAAAAAACAAAAAAAACAAGCAAACATACTTGCATGTGCATGTGTACACACACACAAACACACACACACACACTCACACACATTAT
>JAOXYF010000007.1:8099841-8122768 GCA_028565775.1 Sternarchorhynchus goeldii | reverse complement strand
CAGGACACCACTGTGATAGTGGAGAACAGGACACCACTGTGATAGTGGAGATCAGGACACCACTGTGATAGTGGAGATCAGGACACCACTGTGATAGTGGAGATCAGGTCACCACTGTGATAGTGGAGATCACCAACTTCTGCTCTACCACACCACCTAACCCACCTGTTATAGGAACTGATTCATCTCACATAGTCATTACAGGGGAACAAATGAAATAGCAGCTTCTCTTAAACACACATGTGACCGGCTTTACCATATCTCCCTTTCTCCTGCTATATATTGATCAGGATCAGAGTGTCCAGATAGTAAAGAGAGAGAGAGCTTGAGGTTGAGAGAGACAGAGATTGTAAAACTGAGAATGTGTGTATGTGTGTGTGTGTGAGTGTGGACAGAGTAATAGGGCAGAAGGGATGCTCTCTGTGTTCAGTCCAGAAATCAGGGCAACTGCTGGTCTGAAGTTTACCTGCAGTGAGGAGGAAAAGTAGAGGCTGAAATCAACTATACATTCAAAACTGCATAATATTGGCATTCTTTATTTAGACACACAAAATATTTTTCAGTTTTCTCAAAGTGTAATCCTCATTTGGGAACCCCATTTTGCAGCACGTTAAATGTTAAATCTTTGGTTCCATTACATGTTAAATCTTTGGTTCCAGTAAATGATGGTGTTGCTAGAGCATCTAAACCCACAGATGCGGGAGAAGATGCTTCTTTTGGGGGGAGGTTGTATGAACGGAGTCTGATTAAGACAAGCAGCATGGACATCTTCCTCCTTGCACACTGGAGAGTGAAGATAGCTGAGACACCTGGGATCTTAGGAATAATGAGTTCTGGGACAGAATCTGGGATGCTGCTGCTAACTGTTGCATGATATATTTTCTCTCTAGGATTACTGGAGAATAAAAGGTTCATTCTAGGTTTCTTGAAGTGGCACCTTCAAGAAATAAAAAATCATTAAAAAACCCCATATATATATATATATATGTATTTATGTATTTTGAAGAAAAGAAAGGGATTGGTCTTCTGTGGTAATGAAGTCAGGCGTGTCTGCTTTCCACCTCTTTTGAGTTGCTACTGTCCAGCAGATGGCAGCAGTGATGCATGATGCCTTCTTAACTTCATCATCTCGTCATCAGTTTACTGGGTTCTTTACCCACGGAGACAGTAGGGTGTAAATTTAAAGTTGCAGTAAAAGCAAACCAGAGTAAGTCGTTAAAGTCTTAAATGTCAGCGCTTTGTGTGTTTCCTTTGGTATTCAGTAAAAACATATGGACGGCATGCTAGACAACTGCCGCATATCTGATTTTAATATGTGGAACATCTTATGACAATGTCATCAGTTCATTGGTTGCCAAAGTACAATCCTGCAGCCAGGGCATTCTTGGAAGTACGACCCTCTAGCCAGGAGCCACACTGACTTATTTTATCTTACATCTCAGACTTACGAAAGACTAGCTGGTATGGGAGTATAATAACAGCTCCATAGTAACAGCAACAGATCGCAGCAGAATCCCCCCTCTTAAAGAGCTGTAATTGTTTCCTCATGTGTTGTCTGCCTTTGAATCTCAACTTCGAGGTTGAGAACATAATCTAACAGTTGGGACTGACATGGTGTGTTTTGTGACGCTCATGAGAGACGGCTAGGGCTTCAGCAGCCCTGGCCGGCGTTCCGTACCGCTAAATTAGCATGCGGCTGTTATTTATTTACTTATTTATTTATATCCAGGCCTTAGGCTGGTTTACCCTGATCCATAATGCAAGAGTCCAGAGGCCTTGAAGTGGAAATGAACGGCATTGTGGTGGTGTTGGAGTGGCTCCGTCTTGCCTTTTTATCTGGTGAGATGCGCGGCAAGGAGCTGAACACAGTGGAGGACGGTGGTTGTGCACCGGACTGACTTGAGCCACAGCAAGCGTCCGCCTGGCGACGCGCTGACCACAAGAGCGGAGAGAATAAAACTGAAAGTCACAATTAGAGCGGTGAGCTAAAGAAAGCAATGGAAAAGTACAAGATAAAAAAGTATAATAATAATAATAATAATAATGATAATAATAATAATAATAATAATAATAAAGCACATGCATGGCATTGACATCACACATGTATTTATGTCAGGTTGAAGGAGCCTGCATCCCTTCTGTGATTGTTCCTGAGGTGAAGCTTGCAGTTTGTGTGCAGCTTCTTGCTTCGTGATTTGACTGACAGACGTGCAGCACCATTAGTTCTCATTACTGCAAAGGAGATTAGTGTGGAGGGGTCACCAGGACACCAGCCATCTTCCGGTCATGGCTTATGATGGAGCTTCTGTAGTTTTAGATGTGTTTAAGATGAATAAATGCAGACTGCTTATTAAAAAGGCTAATGAACCAGGGGATTCGTCACAGGAGGCAGTTACTATGGCGCATGGTGTGCGTATTCACGCTCGCGTGCGTGTGTGTGTGTGTGTGTGTGTCTAAATCGCAACCACAGTGTGTAGTGAGATCTGCTAATCAGTCATTATTGTAAAGTACAGGCTTAGTGTGTGGCTGCACTCCTCCTGCCTCCTGCACAGCCAGTCGATGAGCCTGTGTGTCCCTCTGCTTTATAGATGCCTCCTTGCCCTACATCTGATCATCTCTCTCTCTCTCTCTCTCTCCTCTCCTTCTATCAGTCTATTGTGTTTCGGGACAGACAGAGAAGATCCACGTCTGTCAGGTTGTACGACACTACTTTCCTGCTTACATAGGATTATTAGCCTAGTGCTGCAGTACAGGACAGATTTCAGTGTTACGTTTTAGTATTAATTATTAAGCAGGGTTCAGTATTGAGTTTTTGCAGTGATGTTCTAGAATCAGCCTGTCTGCTTAATTCATTAAGGTTGGCAAAGAGATTTGTTGTGCAGGAGAGAGCAGGGTGTGTGTAGTTTTGGGACACTTGTTAATCTAGTGTAAGCTTGGTGGTTCTTAAAGGAAAGCTTTTAAGGAATGGTAGACAATGAGCTGCTTTTTATATTAATATTTCTTGCCTAAAGCTCCTCTTTATTGTGTATGTTTTGATTCACTATTATAGGAGTTAGGAGCTCAAACACCTGCATCTGACAAAGATGGTCTGTATATGAGCAGAGTAGTTATTTCTACCAAGATGTCTTTAGAAATATTTGTAAGTCATTATTAATATTTCTTTTTAAAGATATTTGATATGAAGTATTTTTTGAGAGATATTGTTGTTGGTTTATAACTGAGCCTACAAGTTAGTTACTTATGTTCTTCCTGTATGTGCCTGTATGTAATCATAGTAATCTAGTAAAAACAGAGTAATCTGTGGGAAAATAACAAGTCTACAAGCCAATTTGAAGAAATTCATTTAGGCACTATTCCTCAACATATTATTTTGTGCTGCGTTCACCATTTTGCTCTGAAATATTTGTCTGGTAATAGAATTGTCTAGCTGGGATTGTATCAACAAAGAGAGAAGATCTGGAAAGCTTCCTAATTATATCCTGCTACTTCAGCTTGGCCCTGGCTGACGTTAGTATGGATCCAGACTGTTATGACTCATCCAGAAAAGCTGCTAAAGAAAGCAATTCAGCATCAAACCAGATTTTCTCTATTCTTATGATTCCAGTAAAATTTTGTTTAATTTAGAGTGAAAACAATTCATGGTTTCAACACCCAATCTTACTATTCATTCTCCAGTCAAAGGAGGATATTTATGGTTATTAAATACAGTGCTACATCATGTAAACAGACACCAGTGTTTGGCTTGAATGTAATTTCCACAGGTTTTAATAACTTTAAATGAAACTGAACAGCTGCTCCCCACCTCTAAATGAGATCGAGAAAGGCTAAGTTGCTATAATTAGCCCAGGCAGCCATTAGCACAGGGCATAGAAAGCCCATTTAATCTGCTCTTGGCCATCTCCATCTCTTCGTCAAACGCAGATAATCAGAAGATAAACGTCACCTCATTTCCTCGAAAGACTTATGTGTCGATAAATGATAACATCATCAGAGCTTTACAGAGCAGCCCCCTAAAGACTTACGTGTCGATAAATGATAACATCATCAGAGCTTTACAGAGCAGCACCTTAAGGACGTATGTGTCGATGAATGATAACATCACCAGAGCTTTACAGAGCAGTATCCTAAAGGGTGGGTTCACAAATGAGAGGTGCAGCTCAAACTCGCAAACTTTTCCATGAATGTTATGAGATAGTATAAAAGCAGTTGCTATGTATTATATTAAACTCATAATCTTTTAGATTAAGTGATGCATTTTAGTAAACCTTTGAATGTACCATTTTGCAGGCACATTTTTCTGTAGAAGATACAGCAGTAAGACAGCATATGCTTTGTGTATAACAGCAAGAAGGGGCAATTTTCTGGAGACCTTTGTTAAGAGACAGTTCCGTTATTACATTAATGATTAGAATTAATTCAGAATTAAAGTTATTATGAAGAATGTTTAGGGTTGTGTTTAAATTAGTACCATGTCAAACCTTAGGCTTGTGTTTAAATGAATACTTCATGCTGACAGGTTGAATTTTACGTCAACAGCCTCATAGTCATTAGAAAGGGAGCTGTGCTTCCGTGGTCACCATGGACACGTTTTTCCGTCGCCATTTTAAGAGGAAGGAGGTGGTATTCACTGCACCAGAAGGGGAGGAGCCAGAGCCTTGTCGACCCAGGCGGCCCAACGTGGCAGTGCCCTCCAGCCGTGCCCGCAGGCGCTCCAGCGTGGCAGTGCCCTCCAGCCGTGCCCGCAGGCGTTCCAGCGTGGGCCTTCCCTCGACTGCGCTGGCTCAGCGCCGTCGATCCGGAATCCAGCTGGAGCTTCTGGCCTATGCTGGGCCCACACGACCAACCAAGAGCGCAGGGGCCCCAGGGGCGGTGGGGGGCACACGGCGGCGCTCCAGCACCACCACGCCAAGCGCCAACCCCCGCTTTGCTGTACGCCGAAAGAGGGCGAGCAAGCTGCGCAACATCGACACGCACCTCCTTGGTCCTTCTATGCTCCTGGCCAGCGTCATCCAGATGACAGAAGAGGACGAGCAGGCCTGTGACTCAGCCATGGGGTGTGCGGAGCTGCGAGGGAACTTGCCCGGGGCCCATGGTTGCTCAGGCAGCGCCAGCCCCAGCTCCACTGCTGACTCAGATGATGGACAGGGCTCAGAACCATGTGGGGGCCATTTTATTGAGGGAGATTCACCCGAATTAGGGTTCAGAAAATCCTCTCTTTGGTGCCAGCATGAGTGCCTGCCTCTAGGTGTGGTCGTGGAGCGAGTTCAGGCCCACACACTTATTCGTGTGCCTCGCTGTCTGAGGAGAAACTCTTCCCATTTGGTACATGGCGAGACAGACCCCCAGGGGCGCTACTGCCGCAACAGCCAGAGGGGGCGCCACAGACGTGTTTCCACCATCTGCAAGGCAGGCAGCCCTTGGCCAGGGAGAGGCTTACCGTTACCCAGCCGCAGGAACTCCACATGCTGGAAGACTCACACTTCCCTGCTTGGAGCCCATTACGATCCCAGACTGGATTCGTGGAGTGGGTTCCTCTCGTATGTAAAACTTCTACTTTTATAGGGTCGTCTCTGTTTGTAGTGTTGTGTCTGTCTAATTCCAGATACAGACCAAGGTTGTCATGCTTCTCTTGTGTAAAATGTTTAATCCAAAAGTTCATAATCTGTAAGAGGAATGTACACAGGATTTCTTTGGGCTAATAAATTTTACCTTCATTGCAAATTACTTACAAAAAGTTTCTTTTCTACATTAAGACTGAATTGTTTGTTGTGGAGCACTTATGAAACAGATCAATCATTTTTATCTTTTTGTGAGGAACAACCCACGGTCAGATTTTGTTGACTTTATTGACAACCTCTGCGAGAAACTCCAGGAGAACCACCCTGCCAGACGTCAGAACGTATAGAGCAGTAATCAGAGTGAATGGACGAGTGCAGACAGCTGTGGGCGCGCAAGGCATTTCCCTCTTAGATGACCTTCTCGTTCTCTGTCCTGGGGCTTGGAGCTCCATGGCGCCTGCTCATTAGCGGAGTTGCTACTATCGCACGGCGACGTGACTAATCAGTGCCACTGATCACACAGTGGGCTTCCTTACCTCAGGTTGCTAAGCATCACTGATTTGCGCAGCAGGGACTAGACACAAAGGTCACAGTGAGCAAGGTCTTGATTAAAACAGGAAGCAGAAGCGCACTGAACCTCCCCTTTCCTATCCATACAGAACTGCACTAGTGGTGTCAAATTCAGACCTGCTGTCTTGACAGCAATTGTTGCTTTGTGCAGTTTTGTGTGAGTGATGGTTGTGTTTGGGTGCAGAAGAACTATATAGACCTATTTGTAATTTTTTTTTTTATTACAACAAGCTGGAATTGCTTACACACCAACGCTCAATATACACACAGTATATTGTACATTAAAAACAAGGCTTCCAGAGATTTGGATGAACTGAGGTCCTTCATCAGCTGTGCAAACAAAGTGCTTCTTCCTTATGGTTTCTCATACAGTGTATATATATATATATAATGTTTTAATCAAAATTCTCTGAATTCTCCATCTGTGCCTGTGAAGTATGTGAGTGTTCTCCCTTTCTCCCTGGTCTCTTTAGGATTCCTATATTGAAATCCTTGAATATATGACTTGTATGCAGGGGTTCACCAGCACTTGTATGTGGTTGTTGTTTTAGGAAAGCTATCGCTAAATCTGGATCTCAGCACCTAACTGCCCAGTCCAGTGCACCAGTGTCAAGCAAGTGTGAAGCCAACCAAGAGATCCCCCAGAGAGTCGACTGGACTGTGAGTTCCTCTGCTGTTCCAAAAAGAACACTTTGAACAGAATCACATTAACATCAGGGCTAATGAGAGAAAGCCAGCAGTCCAGCATTTGCATTTAACTAATTACATCTTTCTGATTGGTTGCTGATAGCAGTCTTCATTAACGCAGTTCATTAGTTCCTTAGAACCAGACTGCATGTAACTGGATGCAAATTAACCTGTATCACCATTTACATATAATATTAAAAACACTGAATTGATCAAATCAATTTATTTTATAATAAATAGTGGCAAATACAAGCTTTGTTTGTTCTAAACACCCTAAAGATGTGAGAGAGATTGCAGTATCTTGAGCTCTTTCAATAAATGCTCTGCAATACATGCAGATTGTAGCCTGTATCAATGATCAGAAATTTGATTGTTCTTTCATTTAAACCATATTGTCCTTGTAATTACCATAGAAAGATGTAGCAGCCACGAGTAATAAAAAGTGATGGACTGATTCTAGATCTGGTTATTGGTTTACTGTGTCCAATAGGAGAATGCTCAGTTTGGACAACACATCTGGTTTGAGACCAGTCTTTCTGGAGATTTCTGCTATGTTGGAGAGATTTACTGCTTTGCCAAATCACAGGTGAGCTACCTTCTATTCTCAAAGATCTATTCTAAAAGCCTGTTCTTAAGATCCACTGCTTTGCAGTGAATTAAGAAGTTCAGATGAATCTATCGGTCTCAGCTCTGCGTAATACTGGATGTCTTTGAAAAGCCTTGTGTAAGAGCTCCCACCACTGTTTAAAGTGTGTAAGAACAGATCCTACAGCACACAATAGTGACCCTTCAAGAGTAAGAGTGTATCTGTGACTATTTCTCTTCTCACCAACAGCAAAAATCGCTGCCTCGCTATAAATGTGCTGCCTGCAAAATATCTGTGCATACAGTTTGCATGGAACAGCTAGAAAAGGTAAAGGCTTAAAACTGAGGAAGAGGTATTTTATGTTCCACCGCTTCGCACTGTTTACTGATGTGGACTTTCTCCTGCAGATTAATTTCAGGTGTAAGCCATCGTTCAGGGACCCGAGCATGAGGAACGTGCGAGAGGTAAGGAAATGCGCCATGAATCAGCTTTTATGCGTGGCCTGTGAAATTTGCAAGTTTCTCGGTTCAGCAGAGCTTGGCGATGTGCTTTCTGATATGGTGCTTTTCACAGACTTCCACTGTGAGGCACCACTGGGTGCACAGGCGCCGGCAGGAGGGGAAGTGTCGGCAGTGTGGAAAGGTGACTCACCTGCTCGTTATCAGACTTGCCTGCTTGTTATCAGACAAAATGACTGTTACGCTGTCTGAAGTGTTGCGGCAAAAGCAGTGTGTGATGCCCACTAGCTCTGAAGTTCTTGTTAGCACTGTTAGCATGTGAGAAAACCAATGTATCCCATCCTTATTCTTGCTTGTATTTTTAGTGTTATCTTCTGTGCTAAGAGAAGTAGAAGATTATGAGCCACAACGGACTGGTGTGTTGTTCTTGTTCCCTTTTCTTCTTTCCTCAGGGTTTCCAGCAGAAGTTCTCCTTTCACAATAAAGACATAGTGGCTATCAGCTGCTCGTGGTGTAAGCAAGCGGTGAGTGTTTAATGTTTCATAACACAGGCCGTGGGTGGAGGGGGTGGAGAGCTGATGACTCTGTCTGTTTGCAGTACCACAATAAGGTGACATGCTTCATGCTGCAGCAGATTGAGGAGACCTGCACCCTCGGGGCTCATGCTGCAGTCATAGTACCTCCCACCTGGATTATCAGAGTCCGCAGACAACAGGTATGTCTTCACCCCATTCCCAGGCCGATTATACCTGTACTACCTGTAATGTGGAATAATATGCAACATTTGTGGTTAGTCAGCCCTTAAAACTGATTCTCAACAACATCAACTCTGAGTACAGTACAAACACGTTAGATGTTTTAGGTGTATTGGGTATAACTTGGTATTGGGTATAAATCAGATGTTTAGAGGCTAACCAGTGCTCCTCTGACTTGTGGACTAAGAGTTAGTACAGGCCAGGAAAAGGGCTTTTACATAAATGCTTAAATAAAACACTATCCAAATAGTCCACAATGTTGACTTTCAAAAAGTAGCAAACGATATGAAAATGATTTTTTTTCTTTTATATTTTTCTATAAAGTGCAGCTTTAAATGAACTAATTTAGCTTCCTCAAATGAAGTAATTTATGTTCCAGAGAACCAGCCCCCCAAATGCAGGCAGCCATATTTAATGCGTGTTCTTCTGCCATGTTTAATACAGAAACATTCAGGCCAGTAGGTATAATGGCTGCTCATAATATGAACAAGTATCATTGGAAAAATCATTTCTTGCTCCGTTAAAGAGTACTGTACTTAATCCAGGCATCACTAAAGTCAAGTAAACGGAGGAAGAAGACCTCTCTGAAAAACAAGGGCAGCAAAAAAGTACCAGAGGTAATCCATTCATTAGTTATCCAGGAACATTACCACACCAAAGTGGACAATGTGAACATGTCTGCCTGTATGTGGAGTGTCTAAGTCTCTGTCTATAATTTGTATGCTAGGATGGCAAATGGAAGAACTTTATAGTAAAGCCAATTCCCTCCCAACTCATGAAGCCATTGCTTGTGTTTGTGAACCCAAAGAGTGGTGGAAATCAGGTTAGTACTTTCTAAAGATGCTTTTTCCCTTAGGTGGCATTTTCTAGTATTTGGTATTTGTACAAAAAAAGTGTCAGTGTTGGTTTTAAACTAACTTTAAACAAATGTATTTAATTTTTCATCCTTATAAGGGAACAAAAATTATCCGGTCTTTTATGTGGTACCTAAACCCACGCCAAGTTTTTGATCTGACTGAGGGAGGGCCCAAAGAGGGGTGAGTAATAAAATGGTGGTGGTTCTAATCAAACGAACCTCAGTATTCATATGTCTTACTGTAATTGATCGTTTCTCTTTCTCAGGACGGCTTTAATTGTGAAGCTGCTCTTTTGGTTCTTGTTTTGTTTTGTTTGTGTTGTTTATTAAGGTTAGAAATGTTCTGCAAAGTTCCCAACCTGCGCATCCTGGTGTGTGGAGGAGATGGAACGGTCAGTAAAATGCCTGCGAGCAGCTCATGTGCCGGATGGGTGAGAGCCTGTGCTGATGACTTCGTGGTTTGTTTGGATGCTGAACATGCAGGTTGGCTGGATCCTGTCCGTGCTGGATGAGCTGCAGCTGAACCCTCAGCCTGCCGTAGCTGTGCTCCCTCTGGGCACAGGAAATGACCTAGCCAGGACACTCAACTGGGGAGGGGTGAGAGAACCTTAACACTCTTGCGTGTTGAAGTATGAGACAATGTGGGCTAGCAATGACTAGCACAGGTTGAAGTATGAGACAATGGCTAGCATAGGTTGAAGTATGAGACAATGGCTAGCACAGGTTGAAGTATGAGACAATGACTAGCACAGGTTGAAGTATGAGACAATGACTAGCACAGGTTGTTTAATCACGTTTTTGTTTATTTTCGGGGAAGTGATTGACGGAGTCATTAAGACAGTAGGATAGATTGGTGTCTACATGACTGATGTTAATGTTTCTCTCTGGACAGCTCATGAATTTTTTTTTTTTACAGGGCTACACAGATGAACCAGTGTCTAAAATCCTGTCTCACGTGGAGGATGGAAACATAGTGCAACTGGACCGTTGGAACCTAAGAGTGGAGCCCAACCAGGAGGCCAGTGAGGAGGAGAAGGACGAACATCAGACAGACAAGGTGAGCTGTGACCTACAGCTACAGGGCAGAGCAATGATCCAGTTCAAACTGATTGGTAATCAAATTGATATCAAGTGCGTGATGAGAGTTAAAGTGAGTGGAAATTGTATTAGTGAAGTGATCAATATTAGCACAGTAGCTTCTCATTTTCTGTTTGGTCTGTTTGTAAAAGCTTCCCATCGATGTCTTCAATAATTACTTCAGCTTGGGTTTTGATGCACATGTTACCTTGGAGTTCCATGAATCACGAGGTGTGTATCTTCAAATATATAAATTTATATATAGTGCTTTTCATTTTAGCTGGTGGTTAACAACTAAATGGTTTCGGAGAAATAGTCATATTAACATCCCCTATCTGTTTCTCAGAAGCCAATCCTGAAAAATTCAACAGCCGTCTTCGGAACAAGATGTTCTATGCAGGGGTGAGTTTGTTACCAAGGGTTAGGGTTATCTGCTGTTATCTTTGTTACCAAGGCTTTTAGGGGTTATCTGCTGTTATCTTTGTTACCAAGGCTTTTAGGGTTTATCTGCTCTGTTATCTTTGTTACCAAAGGTTAGGGTTTATCTGCTGTTATCTTTGTTACCAAGGCTTTTAGGGTTTATCTGCTCTGTTATCTTTGTTACCAAGGGTTAGGGTTTATCTGCTCTGTTATCTTTGTTACCAAGGCTTTTAGGGTTTATCTGCTCTGTTATATTTGTTGCATCTTACAATTCGAGTGGTTTTAATGTTTTGTTCTAGACGGCTTTCTCCGACTTCCTTATGCGCAGCTCCAAGGACCTGTCGAAGCACATCAAAGTGGTGGTGAGAAGACATCTCCTCTGAGTGATTTTTTTCCTATAACCAACAATATATCTTCACAGACTCATTTTGGATGTTTTCTACAATTGTGTTAATTTGAATTTTTCTGCACCTGGGATGCATTCTTGGACACTGGCCATGGATGACTGATTTAAACTGGCAGTCTTCTGATAATGAAACCATAATTCTTCTTAAACCTTTAAGCACATGACTGAAAATGAATAGTCGAGTGAGAAATGTAAGGTTCGGATGTTTACAGTTCAAGAATAGGTTCTGCATTCTTTTCATAAGATCTTCAAATATATAGTGCATCTTTAACGTTTGTGTGTTTTTGTCGTATTTGTCTGTTTGACACGCCCAGTGTGATGGCATGGACCTCACTAGTAAAGTTCAGGAACTGAAGCTGCAGTGTCTGCTCTTCCTCAACATCCCTAGGTAACAGTGCACAGTAGTAGCGCCCTCTGCTGTCTGTTCCCCATATCCTGACTTGGGCTCCTTGGCTAGGAAACAGCTAGTGAATGATTTTTCATAGCACATCGTATGTGCATGTTTAGTGCAAAACCTAATGTCATTGAGTGGTTGTTCTGTTGTGCAGGTACTGCGCTGGTACGATGCCATGGGGAAACCCTAGTGAGCACCAAGACTTTGGGCCTCAGAGACATGATGACGGCTGTATCGAAGTTATTGGATTTACCATGACTTCTCTGGTAAAATCACTACTGCCTACCTACAAATGCTAAACATGCACCACAATCAATAAATCATATCTGGTTATTTTTTTGTTATTATTGCATGCGCCTTTAATTTGCCCGTGTTAACCAATGGGAAAGTCGTCTAGTGCACATGTGCGGTAGGTCCTGGCTCTGGGGATAAAGGTGCTGGTTTTGTGCTGGTTGTGCAGGCCACGCTGCAGGTAGGGGGTCATGGGGAGAGGCTGCACCAGTGTCGGCAGGTGACGCTCACCACCTTTAAGTCCATCCCCGTGCAGGTGGACGGAGAACCCTGCAGACTGGCCCCCTCCGTCATCTACATCTCTCTCAGAAACCAGGCCAACATGGTGCAGAAAACCAAGAGGAGGATCTCCCTCCCCCAGCTCAACGAGTGAGGATCAGAGGGCCACCATGACCTTCCTCTTCTGTGGTTTTAACTAAGCGAGAACCATTGGTGGCCTGCTACTATTTTGTTATTTTGTTTATCCATATTCAAACATGGATGGTCAAAAACAGCTATAACAAGACAGCATCGTATTAATATAACACTTTGCTGTGCATGCGTACATGTGAGTTCATTCGTGTTTGTGTGTGTGTGTGTTAGTCAGCAGCCCATCTCTGAACAGCTACAGATTCGAGTAAGCTGCATCAGCATGCATGATTATGAGACCCTGCACTATGACAAAGACCAGCTCAGAGAGGCGTGTGAGTAACACGGCACGAACTGCACATAGTACATGGTACACAGTATCTCCTATTACACTATTACAAAAACTCTTGGAGTGTTTTTGTTATTACAGATTTGGACACTTTAAAATTTGCAGGCTTAACCTCCAGGACAGGTCTAATGTATGTGTAGCTTTTATGGTGGTTTTTCATGCCAGTAGACCCATCATGGCTTGCTGTCTCTAACCGTTTTCTCAGCAATCCCTCTGGGCGTCATCGCCGTCCCAGGAGACAGCGATTTGGAGACTTGTCGGCTGCGTGTTGAAAAACTGCAGGAGGTACGTTTGGATCATTGTCCTGGTCTGAGATCAGTTCCGAGTGTTCAATCGCATGAGATCAGAGTCGAGATGAAAAGATCGCAATCGGTGTTCTGCGATAGCCTTTACACAACCCGTGCTCTCATTGAGTAGAAATCTAGTGGTGTGTGCCACTAGGTTCAGTTGTTAAATGCTGCAATTAATGGTTAAAATGTTGTTACTTCCTCTACATTTAGCAAATGTGAATTTACCTTTGTTTAAAATATTAAGAACAGACATGCAGGTGAAGTATCATGAATGTAATAATATCTGTAATGGTTGAAGTCAGTTGCACAGTAATAAAGGTGAATAAGAGAGGGTTAGGGTTAGGGTTAGGGTTAGGTTAGGGTTAGGTTAGGGTTAGGGTTAGGTTAGGGTTAGGTTAGGGTTAGGGTTAGGTTAGGGTTAGGTTAGGGTTAGGGTTAGGGTTAGGGAGCAGGTCTTCCTCTTGCTCAGTGTCGTTGGTGTTTGTGTTTTCAGGACAGGCGTGGTGTGTATTCAGATACCCTGACTGCACCTCGGCTCTCTCCCAAATGGTGCTTCCTAGACTGTAAGCAGTGTTCTCAAACATGGGCAGCACAACATTACAAAAATATCTATGTTGTACTGAGGTACAACATAGATACTGAGTAGTATCTTTCTCCACTGTGTTTTGAGCTGAAATGAAGAACTGAAATATGAATTCTTCCTTTCATATTTTTGAAAACATCTGCTTTTTTTCCCAGCAACAACTGCAGATCGTTTCTACAGAATAGACCGTGCTCAGGTAAGAACCCAAACAGACTGATCATTTTTGAGTGGATGGACAGTATGATGGACACATTACTTAACACATGCAGTAAAAATGCACATCAGATAAATATGTTAATTTGATCAGATATATTAGTTACTACAAAAGCAGTAAAGCATTGGGGTGTTCTTCCTGTCACCCAGACTACCAAACACTGTCTGCTGTTTCTTTTAAGTGCTTGTGTCTTTCATGTTGTTGGTTGCAGGAGCATCTGAACTATGTGACTGAGATCTCCCAGGATGAGCTTTTTATCCTCGACCCGGAGATGGTCACTAAGGAGACGGTGGGCACATCCCCGGGAATGCCCGGAAGGGTGGATGCGGTGGAAGAGAGTTCCAGCAGCTCCGAACAGTTTGCTTTCCCTGCGTACTCCCCCACCCCCTCCTCATTGGTCAGGTATACTGCAACCTTAGAGCATGGAGCACAGAAACATGCTACATGCTACAGACATGGAGGGATTGTGTGTTTTTTTTGTCAGTCACTTGTGTGTTTACATGCGTGTATTACACTCTGTGCTACTCTACGTCTCCCTGCAGGATGAACGAACAGACAGTGGGTCAGGGGACTCGACCGCCCTGTGATGACTCCGGAGCAGAGAGACACACGGTGTCATCACTATCCTCAGGTCCAGGCTTGTCCAGGTGGGCCCTTTTCCTCGAGGGGTTTAAGTAGTCGGACTCGTCTGTGCGCTGACACTCAGGCCTGTGTCAGTGCCTGGTCATGTGTGAAAAAGCTGGTTGGTAAACACTGGTTTGAGTCAGCGCTGGTCACAGTGGGGCACTTGGTCTTGGACCAGAACACTGCAGGGTTTTAGGAGTGCTGCCAAAACGGAGAGGGCACCATTGTTGTTTCATTTAAAAAAAAAAAAAAAAGTTCCAACCTAGATGCAACAAAAAGGTTGAAGGAATCTTGAGCCTAAGTGAGGATCTTACTTGTATTCTTTTCCCTCTGTGTTATTTGAAAGTAGAGGAACAAATATTATGAATTTCACTGTGATCCTTCAACGGGGCCCCTGCTCATGTCATAAAACATAAAACTAACACAATTACAAACTAACATACAATCACAAACAGACATACATGCACCCACACGTTTTTCTACGCCAATTCAGTAGTCTTTAAATAGAATAATGTCTTTTAATTATTCATGTTGATGACGTCCAATGAATGAGTTGCTTCCTCTGTGTGCCTCTTGAACTCGTAGGTCGGGGGGCTCTATTGAAGCTGATAAAGGTAAAATCACACCACATATGGAATCGCAGCATAACAGCGGTTCTACATGAATTCAGAACCAACCAGTCTAGGCCAAATACTGTCCCGAATCACAGACCAGGCTTGTTTCTCCAGATATGCTGCTGGGCCTTGAGCCCCTGGTTTGACATTTTGGGAATGTGTGGGGACAAAGAATGCTAGTAGCTTTTGGAAACAAACTCTGTCTGGCAACACTCCAATTGTAAAGCACTACACAATCTTCTTGAGCTAAACTTTATTTGCACTGTTTTGTTTGTGTTGTTGCCAGTGTTAAGATATCCAGTCAAAATGATCAATGACCAGTTGCTCTGGAGAATCACACTGAAGCTGCAGACTTGTGCTCTGGGTGCACTTTGGCTCTGTTTTTGTTTTATAAGACAAGTGATGCAAAACTAAACTGCCTGGTTTTTTTTTTAGTAGAGACTATGAAGATTCTAACTGAAATTGTGAAGTCTGATAACTTCGAAAAGGTATGATGCTCCAGACCCCCCCCCCCCCATACAGCATGCATATCTTTGTGTGAAACTTGCTGTATTTGCTCTTCCCATAAGTCACTGCAGTCTCTGCTGGTTTTGCAGTTTGTGGCATTTCATAAAGCTGGGGCCAGTCTTGGCTTGTGCGATGATACGGGCTGGACTCTGCTCCATTATGCTGTAGATATGGGCAACAAACAGATGGTCAGATACATCTTAGATAATGGTACAGTGATGGTGTGTTTCGTCTACCTTATACAAATAGTGGGAATCAAGGCGTGAACATCCAGTGTACTGAGTTCTTTCCCTCCATGTTATTCTGTACAGCTCCACCAAGTATTCTGGACGCTGTGGAAAATAAAACGTAAGTAAAGCTGTAATTCATTCTTGTCCCCAGATTCAGACCCTCAGGACGTCTCTGCGCTCATAAGCGATAACTGCCATTCTAGCATAGTTTTATACCCTTTAATGTTCATCTGTTGCATTCCAGTTATGGTACTTTAAATCAAGTAAATCAAGGTGTTTGTATGTACACAATCCAGAGGTGAGACTGCGCTGCACAAGGCTGCAGCGCTGAGCCAGAGAACGATCTCTAGCTACCTGGTGGAGGCAGGAGCCTCCGTGGTGAAGCTTGATCTACAGGTAAGAGCAGGGCAGTGAGGACATACCCCCCCTCATGCCCACCCCCACTGGCTGCTGCAGAGTTGACCCCGGCCTGTCACTTCCCTCAGGGTGACAGTGCAAAGGCGCGAGCGAAGAGGGCCGGGGATCAGCTGCTGGCTGAATACCTGGAGAATCAGCAACACCAGCAGGTGACCCAAAGGACCCAGAGGAACGATCACGAGACGACAGTGTAGCCAGTGGGATACGTGGTCCTCTCCCTGCTCTGGAAAACGCCCTTGTTGGCATGGCGAAATGAGGATTCTGGGACGGCGTGTCAGCAGGAAAAGAGCCTGTTCTTGTTCACTCGTGAGGGTATCGCCCTCTAAATAAGGCAATTTGTGATATCTTTGTGTATCACAATTCATGAAAGTTTCTTCTGCAGTTGAGTCGGTAACTGTTTTGAGCTAGAAGCTGTTTGCTCTTTAGGAAATAATGTGCAAAACCTATTGGACTTTAGGGCTAGAATAACTATATATATACGGCTTTCACCTTCTATAAATCAAACCATCTAAACCTCAGTGTCATGTGTTGTTGAGAGAATGGAACGAACTGAGCGAGGTCTCTCAGTGATCCATCCTACTTTTGGCTTGATAATCATTTGCCTAACTCTGATAACGTCAATATATGCCATAGATGCCAGATACATATATACTTATATTACTCCTCTCAAGTTTTGTCAATTATTTTGAGAATATTTTAGTTTAAGTATAAATATCTACTTGCCTCCTGAAGCTTCAGCTGCTGATTTTGTCACTCTGGCTGTACTGGAACTGATTTGACAGTCATGTGTGATGAAATTCTAAGATGTTGCTTTGGCTGTTTATGACTTTCTAGGAAAATGCTTGAAATTTGTGTTGCATTTGATCAAAACAATATAGTTACTGTACATTTGAATATGTGACCATTCGGTTGCCATCTCTCTTTGTTCATGATATTGTTCTCTTATTACTTTTCATAAGAGAACTCTCTTACTACTTATTACTTTCTGAACCATTTGTTTCCTACATGAGCTGTTACAACAGTACTACATTTATTTTCTGTAAAAGGGGCCAAAATACTAGGTCATTTCATGAGTGTTTTAACAAACACAAAGGTCTATGTGTTTGAATTAGTTTTTAGCCATAATGACTACCTTTCAGAGACATGGCCATTAAAATGTATCATTGTCAATATTAAAGAGCAGATATGTCAGTGACCTGTGTGGTGGGTTTCACTGAAATATTCAAACTCTACTTTTTATGTATAGTTTTACAGATAAATGTATTGTATATCCATATATATTTTAATGAGTAAATCCTTGTATACTATAGTTATTCTGGTTTCTGTTTACATGTACTCTTTGATTGTAACTTCCTAAGGTACTGGATACCCACAAGGTTGACTGGTTGGGTTTTAAATTCAACACTGATTTTTTTTCTTTGAATGCCATCTGCTATTATTGCCATAACGCTGTTTATCTTTCCAGTGTACAGTAAAGAGAGTTCAACTGCATTGCCAGTGCTCTGTTTCCAGTTGCTGTGCAATTCAACATTAGTCAGTATGTACATATCTATCAGACATTTTACAAATGTGTCAATAACTTCCAATCCAATATCCTGACCAAACATTTGTATCACATTATCAACTTAAACAGGTATAATATATATATATATATATATATATATTGTTTTATTTATAATAGATTTTAAAGTGTTATCTACTGAGGATTGTGAGATGTATATTTGTTATTTGGACTGGTTTATTACTGTTGAGCTGTAGTAATAATAATATTAGTAATAATAATAAAATTCTTCATTTTCAATATCTGTCTCTTAGTGTTTGCTCTATTTGAGTGTATTTTAAGAAGATCTCTTTGGGCTATAATATTTGTAGGATGTGCAATATACCTACAAGACAAATGAAACACGATGGAAAACACCAAATGATCATTACACTATGTAACGACGTTAACATACACAGCCCTTCGAAAATGCTGTGGTTACCTTAATGGTACGGTATATTTAAGTGTGAAAGAAAACTGCATATATAATAGTAGACTGATAGGTGCGATGGATTAAAATACCGTACATCTGATTCTGTGTAAACCCACCAGTATGGTTTTGTATATAGAGAGAAAATATCTAGGTGATATTTAATTTTACATAAAGCTGTATAACTGGACTGATAGGTAGCTGGGTCTTCATGTAAAGTTTAGATCACGTGAAGCAATGGTGTCATTGTGGGGGTGCATTTAAATTCAGGGCTGTGCGACCAGCTCAAACTAGTTTTCCAAAACAAAGAGTAGTCGAGACAGAGGGGGGAGCTGTGGTTTGGAGAGCAGGGCATACACACAACTCTCGTGTTAAAAGGACCTTTCCCACAACGAGGCAAGTAGGATCATTCTGTTTTTCCCCTTGTATTTTAATGTAGCAGATTGTTCGCAGGAAATGGCCTGTTTTGAATAAGAAAAAATATTTCTTTGCGTTTAATCAGACTTGAAATTGTTCGCTGTTGCTATGTATCTATTTTCGAGAGGTCCATTGCATACTGAATTTATGACTGATGACATAGTTGATTAATTATGCCATTCATACCATTTTCGTTGCTCTGTTCATAATGTAGTACGAAAATACTGTTATTTTGTCTGTCAGAAGGTTTAGAAAAGAGTTTATGCATCAGTAAATATAGAACTGACGTAGGTTTCGCTAATGCAGTAAAGCAGTAGGATAGTAGACCAATGCAATATGTTACGATGCCGTCCGTCTGTGTTAAAATCATTTAATTGTGTTTCCACTATATATTAAGGAATAATTTTTGAAAGTATTAGGCTAGGTTTATTGTTTTGTTCTAGGTCTTGTTTAAGCCGGCTACTGCAAATCTCCCACTGGATGGTTAACATGTGGAGTGTATCGATTTATCTGAGCCGTTGTTAGTTTAGTGATGGAGATGTTACTCTCTTGAGCGTCAGAAGAGTTGCTGCTGGTACTAGTTCTGTTGACCCACTTCCCAAAGTCATTACAAACTGGGCTGCTTGCGCCAGATCCATTTTTTCCATGCCATCAGTTATGGCCATTATTAGAAATGCAGAACATAGCTGTCAAAAGATGCTTAGATCCCCGGATGACGCTCATATTAAGAATCAGCTTCAAATGTGTTTGAACTCTGCGCGCTGTGAGGAAGTCTTCAAAATGTCGAGGCCTGCATTTTATCAAAAGCGGCGTCCCCCGTCCCCTCGCTCTTCCACAGAGCTGTTTTTGTCCTCCGATGCAAATAAGCTTACATTCAGCAGGCCTGCCGAGAGAGACAGCATGGGATCTGTGTTCGGGGTCTTTCAAAAAGGGAAGGAAAACAGGCGAGAGACGCCTTTGTTCGGAGCCACTGAATCGGGTTCCTCTAAGGCTGAGCTGAAGCCCTTTGAGCGCTTGGCCTCTCTCTCAGTGCATGGGCCCGAGGAGGGGAGGGCACCCCGCTGAGCACGGCCTCTCTTCCCACAAAAAGCCCCTCTACATTTATGAGCCGGGAAAGAATAGCAGCCGTACTGCGAACTGCGCAGTGAAAGAGGGCGATTTAATGGAGGGATGAGGATAATGAAAAGGAGAAGTGGTGTGTGCGCTATCCGGGAGGAGAGAGGGGCAAAATATAGAGAAGCACCTAAATGGAGTCACGCACAGTGGAACCTTTAGTCCGAGACATGATGATGTTAGCTTTGAGGGCCTTATTCAGATACTTTGTAGGAATGAAATATCCATCATGAGGTCTGTTTATGATTTCAGCCTTTGCTTCTATGCCTGCGTTTTGTACTCCCCCCCCCCATGTTTAATGTGATGTGAAAACGCTGGTTAGTGTCCTACAGTGCATATATTTTAATAGTAGCATTTGTACTAAATAGTGTGTTATGTCATTGTAACATTCCAAGATGAGGGTGACCCACAATATCTGATTCATAAAAGCCACCCAAGGTGTCCCCATACCATTTTAGAGCATCTATAAATGAGTTTAACTAAAATGTTTTTTTTCCCTTTCTCCTAATTGTACTTTCCACTTTCATCGACAGTCTGTCTGTCTTAGTACGGAGCAGCTTTGTGCCCTTTTTCATTCAGATATTTAATTGACTGCAGAAGCCTTAAAAAGCAGTAAAAGATTGAAGTAGTGTTGGGACTTTTAAACCATTAATCCTAGATTTGTTTACTCTTGATAATGAAACTAACCGTCTTGCAAGCAAGTGCTGGAGGCTGCAGGGACACCCTGTCCTATTAGTGTTGATACAGCTTCTGAAGAACACAGTCACATTTGTTGTATTTCACAGCAAACTAGCTGCCAGCTCACACTGGACCCGTTTCAATGCATCACATTCCCATTCTCAATTTCAACCAACTAATCAATCACTGTATGACAAGGACAGTCCTGACCGTCTTCTCCACTAACTTACTAATACTTTTCAAGATACAATATGACTGCCTATAACTACATTATAAAGTGTCCATGTATGGGTATGTGTGTAAATAATTTAGCTGATAATGTTGGTACTTGCTGGCTTTAGGATGCGGAGTTTATTCTCAGTAACGATCGTACTGCTGGTGGCTTTGACGATCACCGTGGAAGCCATAAAGAGAAAAGGTCAGATTTGGATCCTGCACGGTCTGCCATCAAACATATTCAGTTTCCTCTGTTTAACAGCATCAATAACAGTAGCGTTACACGCACGTTACATTCGTGTTCCCGCAGAAAAAGGGAAGGAGGTGAAAACAGATGCGGAGTGCTCAGAGTGGGAGTATGGAAGATGTGTCCCGAACAGCGGCGACTGTGGAGTGGGTGTCCGTGAAGCCACCTGCAAGGAGCAGACCAAGAAACACAAGTGCAAAGTGCCGTGTAACTGGAGGAAGGACTTTGGTGGTAAGACCAATCCATATAGACAAACGTGTTAAATCTTTAGCTCCTGTATTATATAAGGACGGCTCACGTATCCACGTCTTTGATTCCTCTTAAGCTGATTGCAAGTACAAATTTAGCCGCTGGGCGGAGTGCGACACAGCCACTGGCACTCGGAGTAGATCTGGGACACTGAAGAAAGCTCTGTACAACGCCGACTGCCAGACCACCATTAAAGTATCCAAACCCTGCACTCCAAAGACGCCCAAGCTCAAGGGTGGGGAGAAGAAGGGAAAGAAAGGAAAAGAAAACTAAGTAGTACAGCCCACCCACCCCCCGGCCCCAAACGTCAATGGAACATCCCTGCGAACCCCTCGTTAACACTCACTGTGGTGAGTGGAGTTTCTGCTGAGTGGAGCTTAATTTGCAGTGAGGGGGGAAAAAAACTGTAACCCTATCTATATTTGATCCTCTCGTTTGTTGATATGATTGTTGTTTCCATTATCGTATTTTAAGATAATTTCTATAGTAAATTGTTAACTGTAATTTACTTTTCATATATGAATAGAAAAACACAGAATACCATTGTTTACTAAAGGTATAGGTCGGTATGGAGAAAACCACATTTTTGGCCTATGGAGAATTTATCCAAAAACTGCAACAGTAGAAAAAAGATGATTTAACACATAAGACCTTCCTTTCAAACCATATCTATATGTTACATAAATTCAAACCTCAAATTTGTAGTACTCCTGGCTCCAGAGGACCACCACCAAGTATTGTACGTTTAAAATGCTGTTTCTAGATTTGTAATCAATGTACAATCAAAATTTCAACATGACTAACTGATTACTTCTTCAGGTTTGTGAATAAATAAGAAAAGTGTATTTTCAATAGTATCACCTTGTGTGTTTTTTCCATATACAAACAGTATGAAATTGAGTGCCTTCCTTTGTACACGTTTTGATAACAGGACCAGTCACTGTTATATCCAGTACAACACTGTCACTCAACCCAGCCAGTTCCATGTAGTTCTTCCTCTTAGTGTTACTTGGACAACAGCATTTTAAAGAAATACACTGTAACCCCACCTTCTACATGCTCCATAACACCACCTCGTAGAAAACATTTAACCACAGTGTTGCTAATCCAGCTGTACACTGTTGGGGACAAGTCACATTACGTTGGGGGAAAAGGCCAGGAGCATAGCCCCCTCTCCCTTGAATAACTGCTGATCAAACCTTCAGAAACACAAGGTGGAACCAGAGATGTATGGTCTATGTATCTATCTTACTCCCTCCAGTAGAACACGAGCATCACTAAAGTATTCTGTTTTATTTTTGACCGGAGGAGAACTTTGCAACTTAAACATGTCGCTGAACTCCACATCCTCTAGAGAGGATGTTCTCTTGATGCTTGCAGCCACAAGGTTTTGAGCCATCTGCAGGTTCTGCATTCAGCAGCCAAGACCGCACTGGCTGGCCAGCAGCATTCCCACTATGCAGAACGGCGGTGCATCCAGAGGAAGAGGCACCAGGACTGACGGCAGAGCCCCAAGTTATAAAACAACTGGTCAGCAGCCCTTAACTCTGTTTGAAGTGGGTCATGAAAAGGAGCCTGATGAGACCAGCACAAGCATGTAGTTGGTGACTTTTGGTACGTGATGGTTCACTTTGACTGACAAAAGTATCAGAGCAGCTCTCCCTGTTGCCCTGTTCAAACCTGCAGGGTCAGTAAGAAAGACCACATTTCTCTGGTGTCCCACATCTATGCCACAGGACCCTACAGGTGACAGTGGTGCAGGGAGAGTACGGGTTTAAAAAATAAAATAAATAAATAATATAT
>JAOXYF010000007.1:8080916-8092731 GCA_028565775.1 Sternarchorhynchus goeldii | reverse complement strand
ACACACACACACACACACACACACACACACACACACACACACACACACACACACACACACACACACACACACGGTTTAACACATGCAATACAAGATGTGCTTCACCGTATCGAACAGGATGCGAGGTGAAGCTTGACAAATGGGCAAATACATACTGCCCCACACACCCTTACCCTGATGGAGGTTTCCCCTCCGTGGGGCTGCTGCAGGCGAAACACTTGTGCCACCATGTGGTCAGTGGTAGGATGCAGCAGAATCCTGCGAGACGCCAGTCCCACCATTACATAGCAGCCCATTGGCGACAGGCTCACGGAGATGGCATTGGGACCTGAAAACAGCAGCAGAGCTGGCATTTCATTGTTTGCGCAGTTCCCAATTAGTTTAGCTTTTCTTTTCTGATGACAGATCCCCAGCAACAGAACATGGCCAGTGCTCCAGCGTACACCTGAACGTGCTCAGATACAGACCGTTCTCCTTCCAAACAAAAGGTGTTGTTAAGACAGTGACCAGCAGGAACTGGAGCAGCCACCAGCCAGTCCGCCCACCCCCCCCCCCGGACCTGTGGCCCACTGACCGAATCTCTTGGTGTAGAGCATCTCTCCCAGGTTGTGGGGTGCGAGGGAGTAGATGGCGAGGATGCCCTCGTCTGGAAAGCCCCGCTGGCTACTCGGGATGAACACAGCCAGGAGCTGCCCGTCCGCAGATATATCACAGCTTGCATCGTTATAGATTTTACAGTGTGGAACCAGAACATTCACAGAGGCTGCAGAACACAGGATTAATCCAAGAAAAAAAAAATCAATAAGAGCAACAATTAATTAGTGCTTCATCTAATGCATACAATACATCATAAATCAACGTTTTATATAGTGCAAGATGTCTGCTTTTCACGGTTATTCAAATTTGGCTTGGTGTGCATCAGCAACTGGATTTTGTTTTATGTACCTTATTGGAAAGAAAAAAAAAGAAGTTCTTAGTGTAAGCTTGTCTGCTCTGAGATGTTGTGTGGTGGTGCTTAGATAACTACCGTTACTGATCTCAGGCAGGTCAAACTTGGTGAAGTCCCACCACTGCAGTCTGTACGTGGTGTTGGCTATGTTGCTGGCCACCGCAGACTGGCCATCACCGATCGATGCACCTGAATACAGCGACATTACTGACTGAATCGCAGTTCAGATTAGATCTTCACTAATGTTAAGCATTACATCAGTCGTATCCTGTCAGTACGTGGATAATTATGGTAATGGGTAGAACAAGAGAAAAATCTTTTAAAACCAGGTTAAAATGTTTCGCTCAACATTACTGTGTTGCTGGAAGGGCAGGAGAAGCACTGAGGATACCTGCTAACACTCTGTTGATGGAGGAGTGGGTGGCCAGACCTGACTGACCCCTTTCATGAAAAATACCAGCATAAGGAAGATATTCAGGCAACAGGAACCTCCTTCAAAGACAACAATGAACAAATCAAAACATTTCCCTCCTGCCAAAGCTTTAAAGCACACAGACATATACTTTCATTTCTTCTAAATAATGAGAGAGTCCACTAAAATGAAAGGGCCCCAGGCTCCCAAAGCAAGCAGACGCTGCCTGTGACGGAGCTGGGCAGGGGCGAGCTCACCGCGGCACGAATCGGCCAAGGGAGGGGGCAGACATTCTTGCGTTGCGGGGCATTCTGTGTCTCGTTCGGTCTCCGGGCTCCCTGGAGATAAAAAAAAACCAAAAACAAAAACGTAAGACCAAGCTGCTCGTTTGCTGAAGGGAGAAGACAACAAGAACAAAATCCCACGCTTCATTAGCATAATCACACAGGCTGATGATCGCAAGGAAAGGAAAAACATCCTTCCCCTCTCAAATCAGTTAAGGTCAAATAAAACAATGCCATTTTAGGAAAGTGGGATTAGAACCGCAAAACTAAAAGTTTGTGCAAAAATGCTTTCAAGTGTCCTAAAGCAGGTCACCTTACACTGAACAGACACTGCCAATGAAATGAGAAACTTACTTAAACAAAGACTATGAGTAGCTTGAGTTGCTCAAGAAGCCTAAAAAATTAAACCCATGAAAATGACCATCTACTAAAAACACCTTGATACTGAAAAGGCATATTATGCAGGTGTTTTAAGAAAAGAGAGCCAGTATGTGTCTGAGCCTGCTTCAGAATCTGCAAATGCTAAAAGAATGTAAGATCTGTAATCTAAGGAAAATTAAGACCCACTCTATCTCCTCATAGTCAGCATCGCTGCCCTCTGCTGGTGCGGAGGAAGGGTTGCTGGCCTGGTTGTCAGAGGAAGAGGAGAGGGTACGCAGGCGGTTCTGTAGGGAACGCTGACGAATGCTTTCCCTCCGGGACAGATACTGGATCATTCTCTGGGCATAGTACGCTGCTGGAGATAACCTGCACAACAACAAAGTGATGGTATGAAACCAAAAACCACATGCACTTTAGGTAATGGAGTTTAAATTCCTCTTTATATACCTGGCAGGGTCTGGGTAAATAGGGTGATCTCGAGATCCAGACATATCGTACCGGGAGAAAGGAAATAGCGACGACTCCAGAAGCCTCCTAAAAACAGGGGAACCCACACTGAGTTCTTCTACACAACCATGACCAAAAGCACCGTTTTGAGATTTTACAGGCCAAACCATGTTACTGAGCCAAACCATGTTACCTTCTGAGGGAGTCCTCATCAGGGCTGTCCACAGGCACCTCTGGGTTTAAGGCTTCTTGCGCTGGTTCAGTGGAAGGGCTGGCTGTGGACTGCCGGTACACCCTCTCCCACTGGCCCGTAGCCTGGTTGTACACAAGGCCCATGGGCTGCTGGCCCTGTAGGCCAGAAGTAGCCTCGGGGGGCTCCAGAGTCCTCACCTCAGCAGTGTGGGACTCCCCCCTCGAGCCCTGGCTGGGGTCCTCGAAGGCAGGCACGGGAAGCTGCCAGGGAGGACCCTCCTGCGCGGAGGTGGAGGAGGCCTGGGATGAGCGTTCCCAGCGCTGGGTGTCATGGTTGAAGGTGAGGAGGTTGTGGCATGAGCGGCAGCGGTTGGGGTGGCTGGGAGGAGGTCCGGCGCTGCCATCCACGCCGTGGGAGGAGACACGGTGGGACGGCCCGGGTCTCTCGGAGTCCATGGTGCTGGCGAGCAGCTCCTGCACCGGACCCTGCCCGGCCACCTCACGGCTGCCGCCGGGCCTTTCCAGGTCCTGCATGCGTTCGTACTCCATAAAGTATCGGCTCAGGTTGCACTGGAGAACGTTCCGGATGGACGCAGGGTTGCTGCGCTGGGTGCTGTCGTAGAAAGGGTGGTGGCCACTGCTCGTGTCGTCGCTGGGCCGTCCTTGTCGGGGGTCTCCGCCCGGCGCCACTAGGCCACGCCCCTCAGTGGCTGACGTGTAGATGGGGGGCGAGGGGGAGCCGTCAGGGTACCGGTGCAAGGGGTGCAGGCTCAAGGAGGACGAGCTAGTCCTGGGAGGCAGAATGACCCCCCTGCCCCCGATGCCCCCGGCAACAGAGCCCAAGGCAGCATCAGGACCGGTGCTCAGCAGGCTTCCGGACCAGTCTGGCCCAGGCAAGCGTGCCGGGGGCTCCGGCAGGCCACCCGTCTGCGGGCCCAAGGGTAGGCTTGTTCTGAGAGACAACAGGCCTCTGTGAAGAGAGCTCCCCGCGGCCCCGCTGTAAACACTGCTGAAAGCCGAGGGCCTGTCCGTGGCAGGCCGTGGCTGGCTGGGGGCAGTGGAGAAGGCCGAGGTTGGCGGCGGGGCGTGGGTCTGGGGGTGCGGGTGGGAGTCCGTAGGCTGGAGGCCCGAGGGGTTCTGGCCCAGCAGGTTCCGGGACGCGGCGCAGCGTCTACACAGGCAGCCGAGCCCCAGGTGCTGAGTGCAGCCCTGCGAGGGAGGACGATCGCCCGGCTCGCCCCGCCCGGGGTACTGGAACAGGGGCATGCTGGCAGGGGGCTCGCGGGGCTCCTGCGTGGCTCGTGCCTGCTCACCCGCTGCCACCCCTGTGGATCGCGATGACAGGATGTGCAGGAAGTTGTGCAAGATCGGCGTGCGGCGGACCGGAGGGGAGCGTAAGAGAGAGCGCTGCCGGAAAAGGGCCATTTCCATGCTATCCATGGGAACGTCCGCGTCCTCTTCGTTCTGCAGAACACAGTGGAGAACCACACTTGAGTCTCAAAACCTGGCCAGCAAAGCTTTCAAAGTCCGCCAGGACCGAGAGCGTATCAGCTTCACATCTAGCAGAATTATTTTCTACTGTCAACAGGCCAAGCCAAGCCAACATAAACATCAAAAGGAATGTAAAAGATGTTTCTGCGTCACACGTCAAAGGAACAAAGAGAAGTCTTCCTACCTGCTGGTTGGACGGGTTCACAATAGCCGTCAGTAGATTGTGTCCAAGAGGATCAAACCTTACTAACCTTTAAAAATAAATAAATAAAAGAAGCACAATTTGAACGTGCACCAAGGCGGCGGCCTAAATGAAGGCCACGGCTTACCACAGGAACTCGGATTTTTATCCAAACAGGAGTATTTTAATTAACCGGCCTACCTGACGCGCTCAGCCTCGCTGCCAGTCTTGACGACGGCGAAGGGCTCAGGACGGCTCCAGTCCCAGAAGTGCAGCTCGTTGTTGGTGGCGATGAGCAGTAGTTGAGCAGTGGGGTGGAAGGCCAGTGAAGCGATGGCTACGTTACCCTCTGTGAACCAGCTTTCACTACCACCCTGCACAACACGCACAGCAGCCCCTAAGGTCCCAGCACAGCGCAGGACACGCAGGACACACAGGGCCAAACCAGCAGGGAAAGGCAGGCCTGCAAACAACATTTACGACAGGAACTTACGTGCAGATCCCAAATGCGGACTTCTCCATCGAGGCACCCAGAAGCCACAAGGCCTGGGATTGTAGGGTGAAAGGTCAGACACCACGGCGTGCGCCGATGACCGACCAGAGAATGCAGGCACTTTCCCGTCTTCACCTCTGTGATGTAAATGTTGTGGTTGACGTGAGTGGAGGCCATAAGATTCCTGGGAAGCCAAATACGAGCATAAATGGTGAAGATGCAGTGACTTCACAATGGTCCTCATTAGTTCTAAATGATCATCGATATCAATGTTATTTAACAGGAACAAATCATACAATAATATCGAGACTCATGTACTAATAGTTCTTTAATTCCTACCGGTCTGGGCTGAAGGCCAGTAAGAACGTTGATCGAGGGTTATCTGGGAGTTCTACTTTCTGTTTAAGGCACAATGAAATGATCTGGTTACTCAAAACCAACACCAACATTCGCACCACAACATCACCACCACCACCACATCAGCAGCTTGCAGGGTGTCCTGTGTGCTATGGCGGGTGGAACTAAAGAAGCCACATTCAGTGAAACTAGTGCTGAAAGGACCAGTATACCTGACTCTGCAGTTTCATCCACCGGGTCCTCTCTTCAGCCAGCTGCTGCAAGAACCGGTGGGAGCCCAACATCTGGGCCCCGCGCTCCCGACCCCACAGGACCAGCACCGCGTTCCTGTTCTGCACGGCCATTTTTCTCTCCCCGTCTCAGGCTGAGCGTTTGGCTCAGGCCTTCAGCACACAAAGGCCAGACACTAACTCAGCACCACACAGGCCATGCAGACTAGGACAGAGGAGACAGAATATGTGCACTCCACCTGGTCCCAGAGGAACACTGCAGATTTAGACATTTTTATAGATACAAAACAGAGTATTTTAGACACACCTAGTTATAGTGTATTTAAAACACAAGAAACAAAAATGTATGACACTAATGTAATTATTTTAAAAAGGTGAAAAAGTTTTAGTTATTGAACATTAAGCACATAATTAAGATTAGCCATGGTTTGTTATTTGCAACACAACAATATTTGGTTAATGTTTTGTAAAACACTATAAAATCCCCTTGACTATGCTCTAGAATTACATGACTTACATTTAACTCAGTAGTATAAAGGAACAAATTTGAGTTCCTAAATCTGTGGAGACTACTTCCAGTTACACAAACCAATCTAGTTGGGTAACTTGAGAAAACCGAAATACAACGCAAGTTCATTTAATGGTTAATTTGCCACACAGCATTACCTAGAGCTAAATTCAGGCTGACTTATACGGGACTATATCCATCATCTGTGGGGGGAAAATATCACGCAAAACTGATAATGAGGCAGCACTGCACCCACTGGTGCTCTCTCAAAAAGCTCTAGCTAGGAAGCTTTCCATCATCTTTGAGTTCCCAATCTATAAATATATCCAGCTTGCTAGCTGAGATGGTTAACTACGCTACCCAGCTAGCCATCCCTGCTAGAAACTGCGTCAAATCTGCTCAGCCTCAGATAGCCCTAGCTAGTGGCGACTGATTACTATGCGGCTGAAGTGTTAACCCTATACATACTGCTTTGGCTGACATACAAAAAAAACTCAGCATCAAAACAGTCATTACATAAACCTCCTGTCTGACCGTAGCTAACAATAACTTGATAACGATAGTCACTAGCGTGCCCGCCCAAATATGGAAACTGGTTGGCAGCTAGCAATGATTACATTAGCAACAATCAGCTATCAAGCTACCTAGCTAACAGGGACATTGCTTTTTCCCCTAAACCAATGCTACTAGAAACAAAAACAATGTTTAATCCGATGTTTTCACGTCAAGGAAAGCATAATAAAATAAAGCAGTTGGGACAGAACATACCCCTTTTCGTGTATTTTTGCTGAAATGTGTCATCGAAGGCGTAGCTACAGACTAGCTAGCTAGCTTACACAGCTAGCTAGCTAGCAAGCAAGCCAAGCTTGTTTGCTACTTGAAACCAACCAGAACTGACAATTCCGTTTTTGAACATATAATGACGATGCCATATAAATTCTTACACATCCATCGGATTGCAATCATATCCCTTAGCAATGTTACAATCAATCCATTCTGATCACTTTATTATTTAAAAACGATTTCTAAGAACCCAAGAAAAAATATCGTTAGCTAGCTAGCTAGCCTATTGGTTAGTGAATACCTTGGCGTAGGCAGGCATTTCAGACGAGCTAAGATGCTGTATCGTTGTGGTAGGTACAATAATAGAAAACAGAGCATATGGATTCATCTTCATAATCTAATGTTCTGTTAAAGGTACAGTATGATGAGCAACAAATTGGTGACCCACATCTGTATATGAAGCAGTTTATGTAGTGATTATCTAATTAACTAAGTGCTTTAAACGATTACTGTAAACCCAAACTAATAAGTAAGGGTGTATAATAGAATCAGTTTGGTTTTAAGTATACATATATTGATGTAATATGTATGGCATGTTTCATACATGTTTTCACCTAAGTTTGAGTAAGAACACATTATTTGTTTGTAAATATACCATATAATAAGTGTCATCACAAATATTTTTAGTTGGGACTGTCTTTCAGGCAGTAAGCTACATTTGATGTGACAAAGTCATGGTTAATGTTAAATAATATTCATTTTTGTTATTTGTAGTCATTATTTACAACAATTTGTCAAATGTGGTTTATTGGTAATTATGTCAAAAGAAATATTAATGGAAATAGTAAGACAGCGCATAAGAGAAGAGTCTGAATAATTTTAATTTAGCTTCTCAATATAAAAACTACACAGCCATTGTAAAACACCAGCACGTCTCTATGGTTGCATTTACTGTGTGTCAAAGTTGAAGTTCTGTGGGTATAGAAACAAACTGACGATGTAAATACAATCTAAGATACACCACTTAAAACTATTGCACAACCAGCAAGACCTTGAATGTTTCCACTACTCCTCATCATGAAGTGGATTAATACATTGCTCATCACTGCACAGTTTAATTGTACACATATCCATAGTCATACTATTTACTTCTGTTACTGCTCAACAACAGTTTAATAAATCAAAACTGAATGTGCTATTCTTAAAGTGCAAGTAGGTATCTGCATTGCTTTTGAGGAGTTGCCATTATATAATTACTAAACTGTGCAAAGTTGCACATTGTCACTGTCAGTGGGACGCTTTTTCAAGTATAGAAATAAAATCCTTTGAAATGCTCCTGGAAATGTAGCTATAAAAGCTTATTAACTTCACAAACTGTGCATCTTTATCTGAGATGAACAAAGCTTACGACTACTGGAGGACAGATCTCACCATAACATTGCTTACACTTCAAGTCTTTACTTAAATCTAGTTAACCTAGTTGTGCTTGGCACGACCCCCTTTCAGGTAAGTCTTCCAACGTTTGGCATAGTCTCTGAAAATGGGAGTGCTATCTATGGAAGCTAGCAGCTGCAGCTGGTTTATGTGAGTGGTGTGGTAATCCCAGCGTGCCAGATTTGGTGCCACACCCAATGTGAAATGCCTCAGGTCATAGACAGTTCCGGAACCTGTATCAAACAGGGGCAACATGGCTTTCAGGGACTCTAATCCTTGGCTAAACAGCATGCCTGCCTCATGGCCAAATTTGTCCCCTGCTATTTCTGCCACATCATACAGTCCAATCAGAGAGTAAATGAAACCGTTAAGGACAAAGGAGCTGGGTGTGGTGGGGTACTCTTCATACCAATCATACTTGTTCATGAACAGGGACTTCACACCATGTTCCTCCGAGGTCCGTTTGAAAGGTGCAGTGGCCCGTATGGCAGCAATGAGGTACACAGGGTCACGTGTGATAAGGTAAGTCCTCACCAGTGTGGACATAGCCTGGCCCTGCGCCATGGCTGAGTACCAGCCGGGCTCCAAGGTCTTGAAGCCCTCTCCCAGCTTCCGAGTCACTTTGATCGGCCAACCGCCCCGCTCATCCTGGTTGTGGAGTAGCCAATCACTTGCAGCGAAGAAGGCAGCCATGTGAGCTGTGGAGGAGATAGTGATGTTGCTGATGAAGCCAGAGCCATGCAGTGTCAGTTGGAGCACACGTCGGGGCATGATACGAGTAGGTTTCACCACTTTTGTGTTGGACAGGCCAACTCCCTTACGCAGATCAGTCACCAAGTCTCGACTAAGTGTACCCCAGCCTGTTCGGGGCCCAATGCCATAGATGACTTCCCTGTCTTTAAAGGAAATGAGAATGGAGCTAGTGACATATTGGATGACATAAGTGGGTCCTTTGTCTGTTGTCTCAAGCAACACCGACACGCTACCATTGGAAATGAACTTCACATCGAAGGAGAGAACAAAGTCCTTTGAGTTGTCCAGCAGCAGAGATATACCCTCAGAACTGTCTACACAAAACAAAGGAGTAACAGGTAAATATACATGGACTTACAGTGAAAGAGTAATAGATAAATATATATGGACTTACAGTGAGAGAGTCACCTATCTTACTAGAAGTACTAGTCATAGAGACATCAAATGACATTAATCCAATGTCCTATACCACATTCCAGTTTGGTATCAAACTGTTCAGTGTTAATTTGACTTTGTTCCACGTGTGTGACATCAACATTTGAGCATTTACCTGGTGTGCTGAACTGGTGAACAGTGGATGGGTAACCGGGGTCATGGACCTTGGTAAGGGAGCAGCCCTTGGGGACAATCCAGGGATCGGGGCTGCCCTCTGTCTCCTCTGCCACACCATAGGTCTTTATGTCAGGTGCTTTTTCTGTAAGGTTCTTACTATAGTGACTTAGTCCATACTGAGCTATCTGGATTGGGTAGAAGTAGCCCTGTGGGCCCCACTGTGTGGATATGGGGACACCTGAAGAAAAGAAGAGAAACAGAAGGTTAGATTCATGTCAAAAATCATTATTAACCCATTAATTATTGCCCATTCATAATCTTGATCAAGACCATGTTTAGACTTGGCTGTATTACTATAACTGCTGGTTGTGGGTGAAAAAATATAAATGGAAATGAGGAAAATGAGACATTTCCACAAAATATTGTACGATTTCACAGCTGAAGAAGTAACATACCCTCCATGCCACTGATGCACTTCACCCGATCTCTCACCTCCACGTTGTATCCCTCAAATGACATAAACACACCGTCGGGGTGATAGGGCTCCCTCTGGGTGTAAACACGTGAGTAGCTGTGAGAGAACTCAAACCGTTCCATTCCCTCATGCTGCACCAGGCGTCCATACACGTCAAAGTACTTCTCCATCCAGCTGAAGGGCAGGTAGACCTCGTTGCCCTCCCGGCGGCCCTTGATCGTGACATCCTCATTAATGAGGCAATCAATCTGCTCGTACTGTACCTCCCTGGCCACCGGGGGCGCTTCAGGGGGCTGTCCGTTGTCTCCCTCGTCCCCTAGCGTGGGTGCGGGCTCAGGTTGGGGCTTGGTTGGAGTGTGGAAATCTATGTTGCTTGAGCACTTGTTCCATAGTAGCAGTGTGATGAGAGCGAAGATTGCACAGATTACTATGAGAGTCTTATGGTTGACTCTTGCCACCAGACAGCGCATCCTCACATCAGAGCCATGTAGGGGTAGCAATGCGTACAAGGAAAGACGTTCTCCACAAATACGACATGAGCTGTCTGACAAAGTGTGCCTTTGGGATTTGATGCTTGCCACCTAAAAATAAATTAATAATCAAGAACCAGTTAAAACATAATAGACATCGGCACTTTTAGAACTTCATTATTTTTATTTCAAAATTAAAAACCAGACGAGAGGTTTACAGAACTAACAGGTCTCGCGGACATGTGACGATGGTAACAATCTGGCTAACGTATTTTTCTTATTATTGTTATTAATGAAACTAGAATTTAGAAGACATTGCAGCGAAATACATAATTTAACTTTATTACTGATGTTAGGATGAACAAAAATGAATCTTTGCCCTAATAGTTGAGCTATACGGCTCCGATCTGAAGCTGCAAGGGTTCACATGATGTTGAATGCAGAAGAGGGGCGTTAGGTAGAATGCAGTAAAGCGGAAACGTAACACTTACCTGTTAAATACACCCAAGAAGGAAACTTGAAAAGTAAAGTGTTGATATAATCTAAAATGTAAAGCTATTTTTAATAAGCAACATATCTGGGGGTACAAAGCCCTCTTCTCCCAAAACCCACATCACCTGCATCACAGAGTGACACAGCTCTGAGCCAATGACTACACAAAGTACAGTCCCAATGGCCAATGGGCCAAACAGGGAGGTGTGGCCTAACGATATTTTAATTACTGTATTCCATGAACTAGGGTTTAGTGATAACAATTCCGCTATAGGCCATGATTGAACGATTATGATCTATACTGAGAGCTTGAATTAGGCATTAGATGTAAAAAAAATGTCATCGATATTATTATCTTTACAGTCGTTTACAGTTGTATAACACAACATCTCTGAAATCATAGGATAATTGCTTATTTAACGGCTTAGACCCACACGTTTATGAATTATTATCCAAGTGCCTTTGCAAACATGCCCACGAAATGGCACTGTTTATTTTACTACACAATGTGGTCTGACATCGAAACATTAACATTTTTAACTGTAATCTCTTCGTTCCTCTTTTCTCCGGTGAGTTTTAGAATTTTATTTTCATTACAATAAAAGTATAACAAATATTTTTTAAATAAACAAATAAATACATAAAACAAGTAAAGAAATGTTGGCAATGCATACGTATTATTTAAAAAAAATGTTTACATGGATAATTGACTAAATATAAAAAAATAAGTCAAACACAAGATGCACAATACAAATTTCACATTATTATCACATTTTTACACCACATAATCTATTATCAAATATGTTTGGATAACACACTACTCTAAAAAATAAAGGGAACACTTACACAAGACACAAAACAGAGCCAGAGTCCTGAAAAATGACCTCCAGCAGGACATTAATATCCATGTTTCTGCTCAAACTGTCAGAAA